>KN838584.1:135148-156451 GCA_000827195.1 Laccaria amethystina LaAM-08-1 | reverse complement strand
GGCATCTCATATCATAACACACTTGGGAGGAAACAGATGACTGTGCAGGCAACTGCCTGTGGTTTATCATATAAGTGGTAGGTACCCCTCCCCGGTACCCTTGAATTTCTTTCCATGACCTGGTCAAGGACAAAGCAAAGGAATTCGTCAGATCTAGATCTTACCGCCAATTTGATCGCAGCCGGTAATCATGTCGGATCAATATATCTAGGGTGAAAGCACGAGGCTGAGAACAAGCTTAAGGTGTCCTCAGGCTGTCCACAATCCACCGTTATTTATTTAGGTGAGTAGTATTGATTCAAAGCGTTGACGTGAAGATTTTGTAAGTACAGTACACTTGAAATAATTATAATGTAAGTATTCTAATCATCAGTACGGATGTCTACGGATGTAAACTCTTACCGGCCCATATTTGAAATTCACGATGGACACAATTCTTGGCCTTCTAGTAGACTAGAGAGTCAGGGACAGGTTGACAGCAGTTGAGGGCTCGTGGCGATCAATTCTGAAGCTTGAAGCATGATCATGACCTCATCGATAAGATAAGGTAAGCCTCACGACGCTTGGTGTAATCCAAAATATACACATACGCTCCGATCGTCTATAGCGCTAGCCATGCTCATAAAAGCTGCTCATGATCACAGAACAAAAATCTTACAACACCCGCGTACGAAAACCAGCATCACATTGCCTGACTCTGTTCAATTTCATCGTCAAGACCATGGTCGTGAGTTTGTTTCAAATCCTGGACCAATGGCCCAGCTTGATATTTTATATTTTATAGCCCAGTCATAACCACGCAACCCTTGCGCGACTTTACAGACGCCGCGCTCGCCGCGCACAGGCTTGTCGTTATTACTGAGTCGTTATGCTGCGCTACTAATATAATGTTTGAACTTTTCTAGAGATTGGCCGCCTGTGGTCTCGTGTTCCCCATCGCGGGAGGCAACAGACGCCAGGTCGTCTTCTCAGCTGACGACGACCTCGGAGGTTATCACAGCCTTCCAAAGATCAACGTCCAGCATCGGTTTCAAAACCAAGCAGTTGGTGTGGTCGTGCACCGCGCCCGCGTCACCGTTGGCGCATGTCGTTTCCTCATCTACGGCTACACAAAGGATGGAAAGCAAATCAACAGGTCTCTCAAAATAATCAGACCTAGCTCTGAATGGTGCGGAGAACTTGTGGTATTCCAGTTGGGAGCGCGAGTCCCTTTCCTCTCTCGCTTTACGGCACGAAAGCGTGTGGTTGACATTGCCGTTACCGTGTGGGTTTTACGTCTTGACTACATTTGATTTGACATTTCTAATAATGATTTTTTAGTTTTATGTCACGGGTCACAGAGGCGTATGATATAGGCCGCAGCCCCCCGACCCGCATTGAAGTGTAAAGCTCACATCATTCAAGTTTCCCTTTTTTTTAATTGGGACGACCATGGATACATGATACTGTTGTATAGTATTTGTACATGTATTATTTTGTGTCCCATCACAACAATGAAGTTTTGCTTCCGGATCGATCACTCATTTGTTTCAAGTTCTCGTTTTCATTCAAATTTAAACCACAACTTCGAATTCACGCTCATTCGTATCGACACTGCATCTTTGAACACGGGGCATAGCGTTGGCTCAAATGAATTGCCTAACCTACCATGATGCGGGCTCATCTGCTCTAGGAGTATGCACGGTTTGCAGGGTCTGAGATCATGCTGGGTATGCGCACCCCATATAGACGCCTCATGCCACAGATCTAGAATCCGCTGAACGCAAATGTTCATGTGGAGAAGTTTCTTTGATTGATCAGGACATGTACATGTGGGTGTTTGACCCTCTAGAATAGCGCAGATCATGATCAGGTACTGTGTTTTGAAACAATCTTAGCTGTCAAATATTGACTTGTACAAGTACCTAGAGGAATGAAACCCTTTAACCAGGTGAACCACGGCAGATGCTTACGAAGAAGCAATCTGGCTTCGTCATGAACCTCAAATATTGTGCTAATCGCGATCACTGGGTTTGATTCCATATCGATATATGGTCGTGTACTCAGGCATATTGATAGATATAGTCTTTTCGAACTCCCGCTTCTATCTCTCAAGGGCATTATGTCGTCTCGCGCTTCCTCTCCTTCCGAATCTGAGAGATGGCAAGATGCTAGAACCTCTCTCGGACCGCCTTCTCCCAGTCACGAAGGTCGGTAGGATTTCAGAGTTCTCGTTTTATCTGTGAATTCAATCTACTTGTAGGTCGGGTTGATTCCAACATCAAAAGATACACCAGCACGGTATTCCAAGGACGATATGGCTCGCCGAGTGCAATGTCTGAAGGAGGTACTTGTATTCATTCAAGTCATAATATTGCTATGACCTAGTCTCCCTTTATAATTATCAGCGCTACATCTTCCCCCAAGAACGGGTAGCCCAGCATCAGACCAGGACGATCATCGTTCCGCTCACACCCAATTGCATTATACAACCGGAGGGAGTTATACTCCCTCTTCTGTCTTACAAAATGCCTATGGTGCGTAGTCTTACAATGTTGTTGCTGCCTCTTGCTTGAAGGTATTTATTTCCTTAGGCCATCAA
This sequence comes from Laccaria amethystina LaAM-08-1, assembly GCA_000827195.1. Lineage (NCBI taxonomy): Eukaryota > Fungi > Basidiomycota > Agaricomycetes > Agaricales > Hydnangiaceae > Laccaria > Laccaria amethystina. The sequence continues at coordinate 153,870 of KN838584.1, read as the reverse complement.
GCTCCACAAAACAATCGTCGTTTCCACAGGGGCTTCACCTCTGGATCTAAATCTGATTCCGGTTTTCCAACTTTCAGCCATGGCGGCCAAATGCACCATGCGACAGGTAGACACTATTCTTTCTCTCCTACTCGTTCTTTCTTGAATGCATCTCATTATTCACTTAGGCCTGTCTTCAAAGAATCCTGATCTTTACTGCGCTAAATCTGATCACGGTTCTCTGACCTACAGCCGCACTCACCCCAGTCCCCTGACCCTGCCTACGCAAAGGTCTGGTCATCGGCCCTTTTTTAATGAATCAACCTCTCCCAGTTTTCCGATTCTCAATCGTCCTGGTTTGAGTCCCCTTCGAAGGCTCTCTCCTGAAGCACAACAACCACACCATGACCCTGAAACTAACAGCAACTACCCTCCTTCTGCCATTTTACAGGAAATATACGGTTCGTAGTGGTGATACTCACTTTTTCTAATTATTTCTTACACACGGAAATCGGTTATCCACTCCTTAGGTTCTTCAGCACGGCAGGATGGTTCCACCTCAGCTGGAGTTCATTCAACCTCTACTCGACCTACACCTGCTTCTTTCTCTACCAGACCTATCGAGATTCCTCCTAGGCAGAGAGAAAAGCAAACAGCTGAAGGCGATGATCCCTCAGAAGAAGACCCCTTGTTTCGCCCCCCTGCAACATCAAAAGAATCCCAGCAGGCTCAATCACAGGATAAGGGCAAGCAAAAGGAGGGTTCTCCATCCTCCCAACGTCATGACACCTTGGGTCGCTGTACATCAAATCGACCCCAGCCCAGTTCATCACAAACTGCGCACTTGGATGCCCCGGCTGCAGCTGTTTCAACGGGCAACATTCACATTGATGATGACGGAGATTTTTCTATGGGTGCAGCTGCAGAATCACTACAGATGGGGCTGTTTAATGGGTCACAAGCCAATCAATCACCCCCCCCACCTTCCGACAGAGAAATCCAACCTCCTAGTTGTCAAAGCAGACACATACGACCTCAAACGACACGTCATCGCCCACATCAGAACGTCAGTCCCTGGCCAACATGCCCAGAGTTCGGAGCATCACTGGATAGGGGAATGGAGCCAGCGAGCCATCAAAGCACCCATACCCGCTCAAAAAGCATGTGTGGACCAAGCCCTTCCCAGGCTGGACCTTCCACAACCCGCCCACGTACGGGTTTTCCTGTCGTTTCCAGTCGGCGTTCTTTGATGACGACACCTCAAGATCATGAGATGGAATTCCTTTGGGGTGCTAGCAAGTACCGCTGTAAGCGCCGTGAACATCGCACGCCAGGAAATAGTGGCGAGCCCCGTGAGCGTCACGATACAGGTTACGATGGGGAGGAGGAAGATCCCGATCAAGACAGATTCGACGATGCAGGCGATCAGTTTGCAAGGCAAACCCCACAAGAGGAAAATAACGAAGACATGTTCGGCGACAAAGGGGGGCAATATTCTGACGAGGCTGAGGAGGGGGGAGACAAGTTAGACTCCAATGATCTCTACCCTGACCATGAAGCTGAACTAGAGCAAGAGGGTATGGAGGACAGTGAGAATGCCCATCAGGCAAGTCCACCTATCTGTTCATTTTGGACCAGTGTCCTTATGAATGACCAGCATTTCGTTACTCACAAAGAGCTCGAGCGCCACATTAACACCATCAATAGCAACGTCAACGCTATCAACGACAACATGAACACTGGCTTCAGTCGAATCTTCTCTCTCCTTGAGGTTGCCAATGGCAGCCCATCGCATACACGTTCAACAAAGAGGGGCAAAAGGCGTGGTCCGAAGATTTCAGGCCTTCCGAAGCGCCGAACGGCGGCAGCTAATGCAATGGCAGTAAGGGCACTACAACTCAATTTGGCCACAGGTTGACAAATATGCAGGCAAACGTGAGACGGCACTTCCGCCAACTGATGCAAAGTAGGACGTTGTTTGCGTTCATGGCCTCCAATGACGACGTATTCGAATTTGAGACCATTTGGAAGGCCAATGGCGGGACCAACGCGTACGGTAGAACGCCTCCTTGCTGCACGATTGATGATTTTCGAGTGGATCTTGTGGGACTCCCTCGCAGTCCATGGAACATCTCGGCATCCCATGTCTTTTGCATGGATTTCATTCGCTACCAAGGCCTCGCAATTAGCGACGCCCTCTATGACGACGTTCTGTACTACTTCTACACGCGGATCAAAGGTCTCAAGGCAGCATATGCTGAAAGTCAATTACTTCGAGGCGCAAGGAGTAAACGAAAACAAGTAAGGAGACGATGGCAACGGAAGCGTGCGGTATGTCGTCTTCTTTATGAGTCATGATCACTGTCTAGCTATCTTACTTTTCTTGCTTTCTCAGACATTCCTGAGGCGCTTAGAAATTGCAGATAGCCATCATCTTTTACAAGCTCATGTCCCTATACTTCAACAGCTCGGTGTCGATGGCATGTCAAGTGATGAGTCCGACCTCGAAGAGCTAGAGCGGGATCCATCTGTTCGTCAACGACGGCCTCGTTTCTTTGTTCGTTCTCTGTTATGGAGAAAAAGAGGCCTTAGTGCCTGGCTACGGGTCTTCGATGCTATGCACATCTATGAGCGACGATCATCTGGTGTCAATTTACGAGGGGCATATCCTCGCTATCGGGTTCACAAAATTGACCATTTTAGCCAATCAAAAAAGTTTGTTTCACATTTACCTCTCTCAGCTTATGATGGGACGTGGCTGGAGGGCCATGAGGATCTCAATTTCACTGTATGTCCAAATAACGAAGAGACTTACGACTTCACACATCATCCGGATGTCCACGAGTGAGTTTCTATTCTCATTCTATGTGTCTTGATCTCAGAGTCGGTTCAGTTTGGTCGATGTGACCATCACCAACGCCCCCGAAGTCATCATGCCCTTTTACTAGGCATCGTTATCGTACAAAACTTGCATATTCTTTCTGAAGAATTCTGTAGATGTATATTTACATTTGAGAGAACAAAGAATGAGACCGTTGTCCCGAAATTTGTACATGATCATGAGTGGTACCGCAGGCAGTACTTCATCGCCATTGAGACGGTCACCTTTACACGTGACGGTAAGAAACGTTGATTCCCGTGCATACTCACTTGCCTATCCATCTTGATCAACCGATACCCATCTCTTTCTCCAGGATGGACGAGACTTCAACTGAACACAAGAACACCTCAAAGCCTTCAAACCGCATCGGGAAACTCAGAGGCTATAATCAGGCCCCCTACGATACCCCAATAGAAACTTGTCATGAACAGTCAATTGACGTGAGTGGCCACCCCAGAACCACACCGATAACCCAAATAACGACCTTTGATTTGAATTTTCTAGCTTCTTCTGTACAATTTCAAATCGATGTCTCTAGATCTTGAAACGAATTTAGATAACAAGCAGCAACCGAAAACTCCCCCACCCGCTGCCTCTCCCAAGTTCCCTGGTCACCTCTCAAAGTGAGTTCCAGCTGAGGTTCATGCAGAATCTCGCCTGAACCTACCCGCCTTAGCCCACGGCCGCTGCGAGTTTCGTCTGGTTCCACCTTTCAGCCTGAACCAGCGGACAGCAATCCTGTACGGCGTGACTTCCATCAAATTGCCACAAAGTCTGATCTTTCTTCTCCAGCAATGCAAGGAGAAGCAGCCTATTGACCATCAACCGGCAATGCAAAAACCCTCATCCCCTCCGCTTGAGCCCCAACAACGCAACGACCTCAGACATGATCGCAGTCAGACCGAAATGCGGCCGCCCTCATCCTCTCCCCTTCAGCCTCAGCAACACGAGGAGCAGGAGCACGATCATCGTCAACCTGAAATGCGACCACCCTCATCCCGTCCTCTTCAGTCTCAGCAGTGCGCAGAGGAAGGGAATTTTCACAGTCAGCCCGAAATGCAGACAAGCCACCGTGATGAACCTGAAATGCAGCCACCCTCTTCTCGTCCCCTTCCGCCTCAGCAACGCGAGGAGCAGGGCCCTTATCAAAGTCAGCCTGAAATGCATTCACCCCCGTCCTGTCCTCAACTGCCTGAGCAGGACTCGGAGCGGCATAACCCCTATCCACCCCAAATGCAGCAAGCATCGTCTACATCCAAGTCCCAGCGTGCCCCGTCTCTCCCTCCTCCCCACCCCAAGCACAACCAACCCAGAATGCAGCCACCCCCGCCTCTCCATCCCCTTCAGTCCGAATGGCATCATCAGGATTCGGAGCGGCGTGGGTTCCCTCAAGTCCAGATGGAACAAGCCCCATCCCTTCCTGAACTCCAAGCCCAGCAATACGAGCATGGCTACCGACCAGCGCCATATCTCCCTCCCGTTCAGCCTCAAGGTCGCCCGAAGCAGGGGCATGAATATTATCAGGTTAATCAACCCATGCAATCGCCCCCCCTTCAACCTCATCAGCGCGAGGAGCATAGACATGCATCACCATACAATATTGGGGGACAAAACCCGGGCTCATTCGTAGATGTTCTTGGACAACACCTCCCAAAAGCTGTCATGGACGACCTCCTTACCCGCTCTTTGATGACAAACCTCCAACACTCGACTAGCACTCCTCCTATGACGTAATTATAACCATTATCTACTACTCTGGATTTCGTATTCACAGTTTGCACAGCCCTTCAGCATATCCTGGTTCCATTTCGTCTCCCAGGGGGCATCGAGAATCACCGAACTCATCTCCGTATGCATCTCATTGTAACTCTTTTGAACTTTTCTCCTTCTCATGTACAACCAGCGCTGTTATGAGGAAAAACTTTAGGACATCATCAGAAGTGGCATTGTAAGCTACATAATGCTTTTATCACTGCAACACATTAACTCGCAATCAATTTCAGACAGCAACCAGTTTTAAACTCTAGTCACGCAGTGGATAGTGAAGTGTCGTCAACCCTGTGCGTATGATCATGAGCCCTTCTGGTTTGCCGAAGTGCGCATTCTGACAGACCTGTGACCATGCAGCCAGGCTGTCTCCGCTCGTCAGGATCATGATCAAGAGGCTTCACCTCAATTGTGAGTACCGATTCATTCTTCGTTGACATTCTTTGTGAACCTATAACGATTGAGCAGAATCAACGCTGAGAAGCGCAGCCGCGTAATCATAGGAAAGTTACCCGAGGGTGTACCAAACCAAATCGTTTGGTACCAGTCACGATCGGACAAACAGATTGCACGCCCACCCCTGTTGAATCAATTCCATGGGCCAAACATCGGGGAAGTTTACGTCCACAGCTACATATCTGAAGGCCAGGATGCAGCACAGATCTGGCTCTTCCAAGGCCCAAGATTGGGCTGGTCCGATGTCTCTGCTGCCTTTCTCTCCGACAGTGTACAAATTCCACACCCACTAACCGACACCCGAATTCTAGTCCGCTATCTTGGAAGGGGATTCGAGCCATCTTACGTCCTGCGAAAGAGTCGACGTCCTGTTACGTAACACATGTGGGTTCCTACATATACTCGGTACATGTAGAACAGTACTAGTTGCCAAACTTATCACAGATTGAAAGCAGGAACCCGATAAGTTAATACATGACTTAGGCACCTTGATGGATGTCATGATCAGTCGATCAAGGTGCGTATTCTAGATCTGGCTTGATTATGCATGCCATGGCTTTATAGAACTGAAGTTTTTTCTAGTTATAATTACAAGATGTGGCGGCAGGTGCATTGGGTCCGCTGATCATGATTTAGAAGGCCGGGCTAATCAGGGCTAATCAGGGCCATAGCTAATCAATCACCTCATGTTAATTAACAAATACCGAATCGGCATGTGTCGCGACCGTACATGTCTAGTTTCGCCGCATTGCAATCATGCCAACATTCTACGTGATGTCCGGTATGTGCAAATATACCCCAGGTGATTTGAGTGGGATCCTAGCTGCGTTTGCTAATTATTGAAACCCACAGCGAATCATGGTAGCCTCTATGACACATTATAAAACCATCCTCACCGTGACTCCAGACAATGGCACAATAACTTGCCTCGCCTTCTCACCGTTCAGCGCATCTAGACTTGCTAGTGGCACGGACAAAGGGGTTGTCCAGATCTGGGACACCAGAAACGGAACCGCTCTTCGTGAAATAAAGCGAAGGGCACCAGTCTCATCTTTGCTTTGGGACCCTACAAGCCACCACCTCTTCGTCGGCGCTGCTGATGGTTCCATTATTTTTTTCAACACCGATGGTGTCGACGTAAGTGAAAAACATTCTGCACACTGCCTCCTGCCCGTTTGAGAGCAAGTGCATTCTAGACTCCCATACTGCAGTTCGACCTTGGAGGGTCTTCTATCGAATCGATGGACATTGACGCCGGCACGGGACGGCTCGCTATCGCGACTGGTGAGCAGATCAAAATCATGGAAAATATTTATGGAAGTGGGTCATTTTCCTGCCGCCTATTCTCTTTTTATCCAAAGTCTATCAACCAGGTTTGGACACCACCACATTTTCCCTTCCTTCTGCCATTCCCGGGATCGTGCTAGGCTCAGAAGATGGTAGCTTTTGGCTCAAAGTCCACAACCTATTCTTCTGCGGAGAAAACAAGCTCGCCGTTCTTTACTCAAACATCAACTGCATTATGTGCGTCTGAAGACGTGATTCGCTGTATATATTATGATCATGGCCGTGATTTTTCAGAATTTGGGATGTACAGACCCGTCAGAAACTATGGCGTTCTGATCCTGTTTTCAGCCAGATGTAAGTAACACCTCTAAGCATGAGTTTCAACGCAATGACACCGTGCTACATCCAGGATTTTCGGGGCTTACTCAAAATCCCGAAATTCTGTTCTGGTAACGGGTGGTTCATCTGGCCTGGTTTCGGTCTTGTTGGGCGCCTCCACGGCCTGTCGCCGTCACTTTATCTATCACCCGCATCCTTTTGGAAGTGCACTTCCATTCGGAGCCGCCTTCACGTGCGACAACAATCAGGTAGCCTGCGGCCAGCTTGGAAAGGTTGTGATCTGGGATTGGAACACAAAGAAAATTTGTCATGCCCTTGAGCATCTAGGTAATTATAACCGTTGATATCCCATCAAAGGGGTTTGGATTGACATCTATAAGATCTTTCGATTAGAACTTTCACGGTATGACTTCTGTTTTTTACATGGCCACCATATTTACCTCGCCAACTGGGATAGGCAGCCGATGAAAATGGTTTCAGCTACATTGCAGCTGGCACTGGCGGACCAGGTCACATTATTCTGTGGGGAATTCGTCACCGTCACGATCCGACCCAGAAGACATCGCCGTCAATCGCCTTTGCGACTGTGTGTGTTCGTACTTGGATTTACACTGTTGACGTGTTCATCATTTTTAGATCAAGTTTCTCTTCATGTATACCCTTATTTCCACTGTTCTTTATTTCTACTTTCAGACGCCAGTCCATGTTACTATGGCGGAATTGCTTAAAGAACAGCACACACTCGGAAGGCTGTGGTTATTACACTTAAACGATAGGCTTCGCTGCGGGGTGCTCAGGTGGCTGGGTGTACCTGGCTTTATTTTGCCTGGTATTTGTCGGTGATCATGATGTGCAATTTCAATATACTGGTTAGATCCCCCACCTCGCCCCCACCTTCCTCCTTCTATGTAGTAGGTATGCCCCCTTGGGGTCTTTCACACTTTAGACAGCTGTTGTCGCGTGTGTGGCTATCAATCACGCGACATGTTAAACGAACTTTTCCGTTTGCCACGCCGCACTTCACGCTCTCCCCACCCAGCTTCCACCTTCTCTGGCCATGGTGCGCATTGTCTTCATGATCGGGTATATGGTTTATCGCCATCGTCAAGTTCAGCTCCAGCTGCAGCAGCAGCCCGTTCCACCACTCCCGTCGCAACACAAGCCTGTCATTTCACCTACCAGCGAACTGCCACCACCCCACTCAGGACCTCCCCACGTTTTGCTCGTGGTCCGCCGACTGCTTTGCCCTCTGTCACCCCAAAATGAATGTCGCGGAGGTGAACGACCAGCGTGCTCCTCCGAGACTTTCCGCTGATCCCGTTTCTGGCCCCACCGGCTGAGGCTCTTCCAGATTCGGACAGCGAGGAGAGCCCAAAGAAGCCGTCTCAAGAGAAACCGACCGTTGCTTACCTTCTGTAAGTTTTTCCTGTCTTTTTAGTGGTTGGGGGCTGATAAGAAGGGTATATGTGTAGCCGCAGCTTTCGTAGGGAGTTTCAAGGAGCTTCACAGCCAGATGTAGATCCACAACCACGCTAAGAACTAACCGACATCGCTTCCTCGAGGGTCTACGCTCCCCGTCGAGTACCCAGCCTTCTTTCCTGGCCCGAACCTGGGCGCGCTCATCACGGTGGAGGTGCGGGTTACGGATGGGGCGCCATCGCGTGGCTGTCTGAGTCCCCATTGGCGTGGGTACGCAATCCACTCGCCTCCCGTCATTGTTCATTTCTATGCCTAGGGCCTCGGAAACGTCAAAATGTCGCCTTGGCGAAGCTTCGGCAGTTCACTTTATCATACTGACGGCGCTCCTGATTTCGCCCACGGTGGACGGCGACTCTTCGCTTTTGGACAGTAGCATTGGAGAGTGAGATGCGGCCTCTGGGTGACGATGAAGGAAGGTAATGTCGAGGAGGTGCTGGGGAGAGGGGGGCCGGGGCGGGGCATGCGGGGGGGATGGCGTGGGGCCCGGATGATGACGAGAACTCGTATGCACTGGCAGCAGCATAGTTTAGTGGATTGCTATTGTTTTTAGTAATGTTTCGAAATCCTATTGCCTTCCATGACCTTCTGCCAGTCTTTCATCTATCTTTTTAACCACTTCCCAGTCCACTTCCCGGTCCGCTTTGCCCACTTCCACCACTTTTGAAAGCTGAAACCACTTTTCAAACAATGCGGGCGCGGATTGTTGAAAGCGGGCCTGTGATGCTAATGATTTGAAAACACTGAACAGAACGATCGGGGCCAGACCTGCCTCAGAACACATAGATGTTCGACACCACGCGCGACACACCAGGGGAAACACACGAACCGTTGTCACCCAGTCCAAAAAACAATAAAAAGTCTCAGTATGTAGAGCAAAACCCGACCTTTGCGATGTAATGTGCAGTAAAACGCCCTGTGAAATTAGAAATTATGTCAGATCACATTTGCACCGTCTGGGAATCGAACACACCGCCTAATGTTTATGGAATCAGCATGAACGTTATACACAGAGCACACCGTTAGACCACTACACCACAGCAGAATTTGTAAATGCAGCCCATTAATGCTCCTTAGCCACAACCTCCGAACGCCATGCCTCGGAAATGCAGAGCACCAGGACAGACTTCCTGTAGCTAGTTCCCTTACCTCTGAGCTGACATACTTCATCTAATGTTAATCCCAGTCCGAGATTATATTGGACTGCCAAAAACCCAGGAACTGCTTGCGAAATGTGTAGATGGAACGACCCCAGCGCTGCAGGAGGCCCTGCTCAACGGTGCTCCACTTATGGGTAACTTCAAGACCCCTGGTGATGTGAGTATTTCACTTCTCCTCGCTTCCCTGCAACCACCAGAACCCAGTGGTGGCATGGAGATCAGCATTAGAGATGAACTTCACAGCATCAGCTCAAGTAGCCATGGTGCGAGCAAGATCTATTATCCATGGCTGGATCACTGGGATTGGGCCAACCCTTCTCTTATATTAGATCGATACCTATTGTTTATCATATCTTACTATCCTTTTGGTGAACGCACCATTTTCTGACTTTTTTTTTCGCTGTTTCCCATCAACAGTGGATCCAGTTCGTGCATGCAGCAGGATCCCTCTACCAACCTGATGAAGAAAACTATGCAATTTTCAATGCATTACGGAGAGAGATTATCAAAACAAGGGAATCTGCAGATCATCAAGGCCGGCGACGTTTGGTATGTATATTCTGTTGTGATTTTCAGACTGGATAATATTATGTTCGCCAGATAAATGCACTCGGTCTCAAGAAGAAGCCCGGGTATATACTAGATCTCATCAATGGTGCCCCTACTTTTAGAGATGCACAAGCCCTCATTCTTGCAGAATATGGAGTTGGCCTCATTCTGCGAAACAGGAGGGTCTCTAAGACAGAAGCGAAACTTCACCCTGGAGCCCCATTCCATGAGTACAGCCGCTACTGCCCACTCGTTGAAGTTCGTAGGCCAGACACACCTTCCAATGCGATCCTCTGTACAGAAGAGAAAGGATTTTTTATTCTCATACCCGATAAAGGTGCCATTTTTGTTTCGGGGGGGCCTCCCAAAGGTTCGGTTTCAACCAGATTTTTTCACTGGATTTCTTCACTGGTGCTGCACCTGTAGGGTATCGGCTCGAACTCATTGTCATACGAAAGGTCCTATGCGATGACAGTTATACCCAACCACTTAAGAATTGGCTCAGAGATGTTGTACAAGAATCATGTAGCAACCGAAGAAATGTCCGGGTGAGGTTATTATTATTATTACCTGCTTGACCTTCAGCTAATGGGCTTGAAGCCAAACCATCCTGGAAAAATGGTCCAGATAGGCATGAACATGGGGCCCCGGCATGCTCGCGTTCTAGGCTGGGCTGTTTCTTTTACACGGAAGCTCAGTGATAAAGAAAAAACCAGACAAGATGCCAATCTCCTTGGAGCAATGAGCCTTCTGTGGGCCCTAGCAAAATCATATGTACCACTTGACATCACAGATCCTATGCAAAAGCTTCTTGATGAATCGTATCCGACGATGGCTACCCCACACATACCTGTTGGTAAATATGCCCATGTTTTAAGTATCCAGCTCCTGTACATGTGCTGACAACTTAATATCAGGCTGTGGATTTTCTGTCACCCTAGATGGAACTGAGTATGCATTCAAGGAAACCAGCCGCGCACCTCCTGAAGGGGTGGTAACCATGGGCTACGAAGCGTAAGCATATTTTCCTAAAACAAGACCTACAATTGACTAGTATTCTTCTTCGGTAGACACTCACATGTCGATGGCTGTTCCACAGACTTTGCCATCTCCTGGACAGTAATTCGTGAGATCTTAGACTCTAACGAACTCCCAGAAAATGCAGGATCCAACTTTATAGATCTTGGACTAGGAGTTGTCGTGCAAGGTGCAGGCGGTACCATGACAATTTTCCAACCAGAAAGAATGCATGGTACTTCCGAACGGGGTGGAATTATGGCCTATGGCTTGGCTATAAATTTTACACGACGAGTTGCTGACGCCATCCAAGAGCTTATTGAAAGAGGACAAACAGTCCGATATGGATTAGACACAGACACTCACAAGCATAGGAAATGATTAAATGAATCAATGTTGAACTTCCTTGATCATGGGTGTGTCGTTGGTACGTGTGTGACGTCGTGATCACATGCAAGATACGTGCAAGATTATCTCCAACACTGGCACCAACTTCAACCCTGTCCAATGAACCACACTCAGGCTCCCATTCAGCCTGCGAAACGCCCCAAAACCTGCCTATGTAGGTGTCGATCGCATTGCACAGTTTTTAATCACTCGACTGGACAATACGACGGAGATGGAGTGTGCGTTACTCGCAGTACTCAGGACAATCACTCCAGAGATGATAAAAGACTTGACCGAATCAGTACTTTGTCTGTTGGCCCCTCTTGTACCCGTTTCTCCAGACCTCCCCCCACTCAGGCTTCTGCCCTGTCCTCTGGGCTAGGGGGAACCTATGAACTCGAAGCGAATGTTCAGTGGCTGAAGATTGCGGAAAAAGAGATTGATTTTATTTTACAATTTCCTCTGGTCAGCCCGACCGTTCCACTGATATTTGAAAATGATCCACGCTCCCAAATGGACTACAGTTGGCCGACCGACCCAGAGATCGTTCGCCCAAATTTCGGCCCTCATGCCTTAGCTCCAAATCTTCGAGCCAACGGCGCATTCCTCGAAGCTGAGGGCCGCTTTTGCGAGCTACTCTCGCTACTGTTGACTATGAAACCATCAGTGGATACCGAAAGTCTTTCTGATCGATTGTATGAGGAGCTCCACCGATTACACAGAGATAAGAACATACAGTGGGCACAACAACAGGCTCCCTCTGACCAGGGAAGAATAGTGGTCAATACAGGTGCATTTTTCGTGTTATGGACGATATCAGCACTTGTGTTGACGCGCTTCTCTGGGTGAATATCTGGCAGATATTCACTTTTATGAAAGGGGTCCTCGAAATCCCATGCTGAAAGCGGCATCCCTTATGTCTCTCGTACTAGAGAATATATATTTTACCCCTCGCAGGGCCCTCCGAGGACAACTGGCTGGTCTCCGAGACTTCGCGCGGTCCATGGGCGCTTCCCGGTCAACAATCGATTCCATTCCCAAAGACCCTCGTCCGGCCGGGGCTCAATTCTACCTGGATGCCGTCACTCGACAGTTTGTGTCCTGCACAAATTGCCATACTTTGTACCCGTTCAATCCAGGCGATAATCCTGACAGCGATTCCCCTTCCACCATTCCATTATATTGCACCGACAGAAAAACGCCTTCTAGCTCTCCTTGCAATACCTCACTGTGGACCGAGTCCAAAACAGGCGCTGCTCAACAACCTCGCGCAAAATTTGTCTATCATGACCTTAAATCTTGGGTTGGTCGGCTTCTATCGCGGAAAGGGATGGAGGATATCCTTGAAGGCTGCCCCAAGGGGTTTCCCGTGGATCCAGCTGCAGACATAGACGATATCTGGTCATCGTCTGTATTTGTTCAGTTGAAAGACTATACTGGCCAGCCGTTCCTTCCAGGTCCACCCGATGAAGGAAGGCTGATTTTTGGCCTTGCCACCGATAGTTTTGATGTTTTTGGCATGAAAACCGCAAAACAAACTGCCTCCGGAATGGGCATCTGGCTTGTTTGCATGTTTCTCCCGCCGCATTTACGCTATCTTCAGGAGAACCTCTTTCTTGCAGGCGTCGTACAGGGGCCCGATAAACCATCAAAGGAGGCAATAAATCCCTATTTGCAACTGATAGTCAACGATCTTCTTCAGTTTTGGAATCCAGGCGTTTACTTCTCTCGCACATACAGGTACAGACTAGGAAGGCTTTACCGAGCCATGTTGGTACCCTTGATAGGCGACTACCTTGCTCTGCGTCAAATGTTGGGCCTCCCAAGTGCTCCTAGTGCTCACTACTTTTGCACGTTCTGCGATCTCGACATAGATGACATTGATATCTTAGATCGAAAAGAATGGCCTGAAAAGGACGTCGAGCACACCCGCCGTATTGCAGAGCTATGGAAAAATGCTCCCAGTGAAAGAGTTCAGGATCTCATATTCCAAAAATATGGCGTGAAGTATTCACCTCTCATTCAACTCCCCTACTTTGACCTTGTCCGCTATGCGATTATTGAGTCAATGCACGCCCTGGACCTCAATCTTTTTGACAAGCAATGCCGCCAGTTTTTCAAGCTCGATCTCAAAGTCAAAGGTGGCGATGGGGTGGCGTCCGCGCCACTAAAATCCAATCGCAAAAGTTTCACAGTCGTCGACGAGATGCTCGAAAAGTGCGCAAAGTTCGTCCGCAAGAACGGACCTAAACTCTTGGATGAAATTCTTGCCCTCCACCGCAAGGTGCTATATGCTTTCTCTGTCAATCATGACATAAGAGGTGAGGGTCACAGGCTGATTGTCGGTACGAGGTGGGTTCTAGCGAGCAATATATACTGTTGGGTAAGCCTCTCAGATTTGCCTTTTGAGCATGCCTAATATCTACTCATTAGCGACAATTGCATGATAACCCTGATCTGGAAGCATTCTTGAATAGTGATGCTGGGCGAGATGAGACTGCGGAAGATGATTATGAGGCGGAGGATAATGCTATGTCAGAAGGCGAAAATCCGCAGATGCAAGAAACGGCTCCTAATCTAGAGGGGGAAGAAGAAGCTCTAGACATGGAGAGGGATGGCTCGAGCTCCGAATTACTCCTTTCCCAGCTTTCACTGCGCATCATCCGTCACCTCACGAATACTCATATTGACCAAGAGCAACATCGATCGAAAGCCTTCAACCAGGGGACGATACCCATTTTCAATGCAATTTTAGATGTGATAGGAATTGATCCAGCTGGGACCAACCCCACAGCAAAACCGAAGAAGAGGAGATTATTTGATGCTATCACCAAGGCGGTATGCATCCTTCTTTAAAACCGCATTTGTCCTGTTTATAATTGAAAATTTTAAAACACAGAGTGACGAAAGTTCAGAAGTGTATAGCACGCTTTATAGCTATCTCCCTTCCGAGTCGGATCGAGCAAGGAGAGTCGTCCTTGGGGAGGATGTCATGAATGCCGTATGGGCAGACATGAAACTCACTCAGCTCCCGTCGTGGATAAGTCCTGCTCCTCCAAATTGGGGAACTGCCAAACGGGGGAAATTGAGTGCAGACAACTGGCGGGTCATCTGCACAATTCATTTACCGATCACACTCATTCGGCTTTGGGGTCGGGAACAGGGGTGCAAGCAGCAGCTCCTCCAAAATTTCATGGACCTTGTCAGCGCTGTTCGTATTGCAAATATGCGGGTCTCGACAAAAAATCAGATCGATGCATACAACACATATATTTTCCGGTACATCGCTGGCTTGAAGGAATTGTATCCAGATGAGTCCATTGCACCAACCCACCACACTGCTCTCCACCTCGGAGACATACAAAGCTTGTTTGGCCCGGTCCACTCCCATACTGCTTCTTTCTATGAGCGGTACATCAATTTTTTCCATCGACTTAATACAAATAAAAAAATCGGTTTGTAATTTTATTGAATGGAGTAATGGACTGGCTTTGAAGCTAACCCCTTTCACAGGACAGCTAGAAGCAACCTTTACGAAGACTTCGGCAAGGACAGCAAATCTTCGCGCTATCCTCGCCGACGACGACAATGTCAGAAAAACAGTGGTAGAAATGGTGAATTTGATGGCTTCTGTCAAGAAGGAGGACATACGTGGATTCAGACGTGCAACCTTACTCGATCCCACAAGTCCTGAATACTCTATCCCTCCGCATGCGGCAAGCTTCTCACTCGACGAGATTCAGTATCAACTCCTCCGCAAGCGCCTCCAAGGAGGTCTTGATCAAGAAATACATTTACCTCGAGAAGCTCTAGTAGTGCAAGAAATCTCTGCTCGAGGCGTGTCTTACGCCTCGCGTGCAAAACGGAGTGGTCATGACAGTGCCATCATCTTCAAACCACACGATGAACACAACAGATCTAGAGACGTTCACCTTGCAGGAAGGATTGAGAAAATCTTTCAGTATACACATCACATTCCACATAACGTGACGGGCTTTTACCTGATTGTGCGAGAGCATTTACCAACGGACCCCAGTACCTTTGACCCCTATAAGACGTTTGGGTTCGCTGGGGGCTATCTCTGTGAACGAGAACCCACCGCCTTGCATGTCATCGCCCTTTCACAAGTTCTTTCTCATTTTGCCGCAACTGGCCTATCATGGGAGGGTCGGGAAGATTTAATTCATGTCCTGCCCCTCGACCGAGTATGTTCTCGTGCTTAGATAGTGTTCAATTTTCACTCTAACATCTTTGCGTAGTTAATGCTGTCGTTTCGACACCCGCAAGAAGGGGCCTCTGAAGAGCGCCGTGATTGAATAGTCAAATCAACGACACCACCACCATGCGACGTCGGGAGCGCCCATCATCCACAATCCAGCTCCTGGTGGGTGACGCCTCCCAGAAAATCACTACTAAGTTACCATGTTAGCACTCAGGCAGATCGGTAATTCGGCATAAAGACACTCACAAGGTAAGGACAAAGGAGAACAAGAACGAGAATAGCAGGGCTGCGATTTCCGCACTTGGTACCATTGCTGCGACGGCCTGTGGGTGACGAGGTTAGTTGTGTGAGCATTGTGAGGTGGTGGGCAGCTTACTTGCGCAATCGTAGTGTACTAATAGAGCAGCAATGTGATTCCCAGCATTAGATAGGCATACCCACCTCGTGAAGACTTAAAACCCACAGTCCAGAACATGAGGACTTGGGAAGGCGCAGTCCAGCTGTACATCCTACTAGGACGTTGACGAATCTCATAGACGTTTCTCATTTGAATGAAAGGAACTTGTATTTGATTCGAAGGGGGACACAGGATAGAGAGTCAACTGCTGGTTCTACAGAGAGAAAAAAGTCCCCTACCTGAGGATCATTGCCATGAAAATCGCGAAGAGCTTGTTCTGCGTGCCTTGGATGCTATGCTGGGCCTTAAAGAACGTGAATCCGATGAAAAGACCGCCAACAATGTTCAGGATGAGCTTCGCCATGAGGTACGTGGAATCTCTCCAGTGCGCTTCCGCATCACGCTTGAGGAGTTCGACTACTTGGTATGCCCAAGGGGGCATCAATTCGGATAGACAGAACACCTGGTAAAATTCCAAGTTATTCAGTCTTAAATCAGATGATGGAGATGACTTACCATCTTCGTCTTCATGGATTGGCTTCGGTCGGCTTCTACCAAGCAATTGTTCGGACACTAGTCGAGCACGAGCCTTCTTGACATGTCTGCCCTCCTCATCGTCAGGCGCGCCATGCCCATCCACTGTTGCCTCCTTAATTGTCAAAATGGGAATGTATGACGCACGGACACGACAGGTGAATCGTTCTGTATCTCAAGGAAAACCTCGGAGAGAGGCGTCCTCCGAGTCCTTCTCCCCTCCAGTGAGTGTCGTCTCGGTATTGACTCTACTCTTCACACGCACGTCATCCGTGGACATCCAGTTCTTGCTCGCCCGCTGCCACTTCCTCTGCTCCAACAGTCTCAAGCCCTTCCTCATCCCATTTTGTAGAGGCGCATGAACTGCCAGACGACGCCCTTGAGAGACTAGACGTGACAGATACTGGCCTCAAAGAAGACGCTGTGGACATTGTCGACCCAGCACGGTCTCGGCCCATGACATTGACAGCTGATTCCATAGAGAGCCGATTGCCACTGGTAGTCACCAGAGGTATTGAAGAGGCCGTCGAACCATTGTGGACGGTCGGCAGGCGCACCGTGGGGGTGAGACCAAGACCCAGAATCGAGTGCTTTTTCCTCCCAAGGGTCTTGTTCACCTCAGGACTGGCCATGAGTGCACCAGCCTCAAAGCTGCTGGTCGATAGGTGGATGGTATCGGTCTTGTCTTTCTTATCCTTCTTTTTCTTCTCTCCACCCTCCACATCCTCCTCCTTCGGCTTCTTCTTTTTACCCTCCACATCCTCCTCCTTCGGCTTCTTCTTTTTACCCTCCTTGATCATCCCCTCCTTGCTCGCTTTGTCCTTCTTCTCCCTCTTGACAGGTACAGCCTCCTTGTCGTTCTAGCTCCCAATACGCGCTAAAGACCGTACTGATCGAATAGCTCAAAGAGCTATCGAACCCTGGTTGGCGTTCGATGTGGCATGAGCAAGCCATTTTAAGGCGGTGCAAGTAAGTCATTGCTGATGACTGCACGCGTTTAGTTGGTGGTACTAGGTGGGGTGATGTGGTGGAAGATGAAAAAGAATCGGGTCCGCGGTCATGTGGAGACTCTGCACATGGGGGAGGTCGACCCGCTAGTCCCATGGCTGACTGGCTGGCTGGCTGCCCAGCGGTGGTGGGTTTTGTTTGGGAGGAGGAGCAGGCGAATGTGGGCGTCGAAGAGAACGCACTCAGACGCGGGAAAGCAGCTGGCAATTTAGTCATCTGCGAAGATAGTCGTTAGCTACCGCTGTCACAAAAAAGAACATGAACTTACTTGACATACTCTGTGCCCAACGCCGACCTCCCACCATGCAAGTGTCGACAATGCAATACATTGGCGTCCAAACGCGACCCGCTGATTAGCTCTCAGTTTTCTGGCTATAGCTACCTCTTCGTGTGAGATGAAGACATCGTTTGTTGTACTGTGCATTTGAGCCAGAACGAGCAGCAACAGCATCACACATCTGGGCGAACATGGATGATATGAGGCGGGGACGGGTGCGGGATAGTAGCTTTGAGGGATGGAGGTTGGAAAGAAGACTGGGCGTTGGGGGTGTTCGTGAAGAAGAGACTGAAGAGTCAGTGGTTCGAGGATCCAAATCATAGTGGTCACGGGCCTGTTCAAAAAAGTAAAACAAATCTTCACCAGGAACGTACTCCAGAAGGAGCAGTAAGAACGAAGGGGTTTCCAAGGTATGATGCAGTGTCACGATGCCTGTATGTAGATGGAGAGACTGGTGAATCGTAACCTAATCCAAGGTCAGATTTTGTTAAAATGAAAATGAATGGCCTACATACCTTTGACATCCGGGCGGCCAACGCATCCTTGTCAAGGTTGGCTTTGGAAAGGTATTTGATCGCGAAATTGCAACCGTAGACTGTTTCCGGATTGCGAACAAAGGTGCCATCATCACTAAACTCCATGAAACCAATGGTTGACATGTGGCCATCTTCTGAAGGGGCTGGACGAAAGAGAACTTCTTGTACCAAGTAGACGACGGCGTAACTACCAGTTCCAAGACGGCGGACAACCTCGAATTCTTGACGGCGGCTGCTGTTTGTAGAATGAGACGAGACCTGCTTGGAGTCTGAGCTGGTCAGGGCCACGATACATGCAGCTGGAGGGGGTAGGACGACGCCCCATCGACGCCGGGAGTGGGCTGTCGAGGATGAGGACGCTGAAGAGAAGAATTAGATGGTGAAAAAGGGTAAATAAAGGGAACGATGAACTGACGATGGCAGAGCCCATGAAGGACGTCGTTTGTGAAG
>KN838584.1:87543-127024 GCA_000827195.1 Laccaria amethystina LaAM-08-1 | reverse complement strand
TTAAATTTACGTGGCAGACCGTTGGGCCTAATTTAATGCTGCCCACAATGTTGACTCTGTGGGGCGTCATTACCGCTCTCCAAGGTTGGCTTCTCAGCTTCCGTAGCGTTGCGTGATTAATTCTTCCTCAGCACTTCGGACCGCAGCTCCGCCAACAGCTCGCATTGACGATAACAATCTACCGCCAATCCAACACTTCATGCGCTTTCAAGCCAGCTCACTAGCATTCGCACCACAGCACCCACGACGAGGCGGCGAGAACTCCAGGCCTCTTTGTGTCGTACTTCGTGCTGGTGGGACTCGCCACGCACTTCAACATGACTTCAAGTGTCTGTCCGGAGTTGGAGGTGGATAGCGAGCCACGTGGTGCATTAGCGATTGCAACGGTTGGGGTACGTCGCCTCTCCTCTTCCCTTCCCCTCTGTGTGATCTCATTTTCGTGCAGGCTGAGCGCGCGTTCAAGTTCTGGGTCACGGGGGTTTCTACTGCTGTCATCCCGGATCGTAAGGAAGAGGCAAAATTCTCGGAAGACAACTGGGGCGTCAGCACCGTGGACTACATCAAGTCTATCAACAAATTGACACCAAGACAACGGAAGAAGATCAAAGATGCCGCAACCAGGCTCATGGAGAAACCGAAGCTATCTGTTTCGCTCACTCAAGGTGCTAATCCTTCTCCCCTCAATGCGCGAGGATCTTTGAGGACAGCGAGGCTGAAGAGTGAGACGGGGGTTTTCTATGTGTTCCTTGAGCCAGTACATTATAGATAGACATTTGTATCATCAATATACTCTTTTACCCCCTACTTTTACCATCCTGTGTGCAATTTGGAACAGCTACTTGGTCACTTGGTCACTTTTGAGATCAACCCGCAATACGGCTTACCCACTTGAGTCATAACTTACCTAAGACCAAGTCACTTTGTAAGGCAGGGACCTACATAGCCGAGTGACCGTCACTCGGCCACTTGAGTTCACTTTCGCCACTTTTGCACTTGTCAAAGTTACCTAAGCGGCCTAAGTCGATGTGTAGTTTTCCTGATGCAGATCTTCTACTATCTCCCAGTGGCTCCATCCCATTCCCAAATCTAGGCCAAAGCTTGCCTCATCGACCAGTTCTTCGGTCGCATGGATCCTCGACCACATAATAAGTGGGATCCCCTCCACGGCCACAAATCGAATCCCCTCCTCTGTGCACGATACGTCACATACCCAGTTCATTAAAGAGCTGTCATCGCCACCAAATCCCCCAGCATATGGCTGTCCGTTTGGGTAAATATTCCGCATATATATATATTTTAGCATAGAAATATTTTGCATGCGCTTACATTTTGTTAATGTCCCGCGGAAAATAACTTGAGGGTGCGGAAACATATTTGTCAGCGCAGAAACTTTTGACCTCTGCGCGGAAACATATTGACTTGCGCAGAAGTTTATTTACAGTGCGCAGAAATTTATTCACAGTGCGCGGAAACTTATTCACAGTGCGCAGAAACTTATCCACAGTGTGCGGAAACTTCTTCAGGTGCGCTGGAATAAATTTCACCCTGGAAACATTTTATTTGTGCGTGGAAACACTCATGTCTGGTGCGCGGATTTTTGCCCTCCTGCCATTTTAGGAATGCCGTGCTGCCGTGATTAGGTAATTGATCTATTATAGGCAGCCTCAGCACTGTAGTCGGAGTTTAAAATGTAGCAATATTCCTTATGAATATTGTTCCGTCTTATCTGAGGTTTGTTAGGACCAAACGAAGCTAGGTTGCTTAGGTGCAAGCTACCGAATACAAATCAAAGTAGCCTGAAGAAATATTGAGAAAAGAAATAGGACATGGGATCTGGGAGTATGTAAGTGTCTGCAGGTTATGGGACAGTGTATATCATGAGAGAGGAGTCTGTAACAGATGTGAATCAGGAGTGGAAAGCATACAATGTAGGAGGAGTTGGTTGAGCAACTGGTGTGGGTGGTATGATGAGTTGGTTGAACAACTTGGTGTGGGTGGTATCATAAGACTAATTTACCTCCATCTTGTCATCAGATGTTTTAGCCACAATTGCCTCAACTGTACTTATCCAAGCTCCCCGCTCCAAACCATTGGTTGGGTCTTCTCCCTGGCACCAGTTAAAGCCCTCAGGAAGCTTGTAGGTCCCATTCCACCCACACTCTTTGCACTTGAGATATGGATGTTGGAGATGTGGATTTGAGCAAAAGACAAGCTGGGCACTGAATTGAATCTGGAGTGTAGTTACCCATGGGGCGTGCACCTGGATGGGTCCAATGGAACGTAGTGATGGTCTTTGGATTGAATAAAATGACATCTGTGTGGGCCCCAAGTGTTTGCTGCTCCTGAAGGATGTGGATTAGATTAATCCGATCCAAAATGAAATAATTAGAAGCTAAGTCCATCACAAATCTGTGTGTGAAGGAGGGCTGGAAGCTTGGCTGCGAGAAGCACAGAACTCTGTCAAAGAGTTTCCTGAGAAATTAATGTCAAGATTAGTCATTCATATCATGCATCAAAACGTACTCAGAAGCAAGGTCTTTGACAGCATCCCTGGAGGAGGGCAAGCTAGATAGCGCCCCACAAGACAGCAAATTAAGGATGTTCTTGTTTTTCTCCTGTCTTTGCAATATGTTACGAAAACGCTCCTGAAAAATAAACGCGAAGAGCTAGAATGGTACACAACCTATTAAAACAGTCGCCATAAAACAAAATAAAACTGACCTCATTAGCAGGCACTGAGCCTGTATTGCCCGGGGCAATGTGCAAGAATCCCGTGTCTGGATCAGAGTGGGTTGTGATAATAACCAAGAACCGAGACCAACTGATTAAAATATTAGCTGCAGAAAAATTGGATTAAACACAACATACTCTTTGAACTGGCCCTCTTCGAACTCATGGAGCATGCATTCCATTTGCGAGTTAAAATTATTTTTTGGATCATCGAAATTGAACATCAAGTCGATAAGTACGAGATTCCCATGAAGCCAAGGTGCCAAATGATGGTAGGTGAGGATGGATGGTGAGTCTGTCATTCCCTGAAGGTGGATGGAGATGATGGCCAATGGAGAGGTGTCAATCTTTGGCCAGTTCTCCCTACCAGCACCACAGGATTGAAATTTCCATGGCTAGATCCACATAAATATTAGTGAGAAGGAGATTAAATCAAAAACATACATAGGGGATGTTTTTGCTCTCTTTCATAAAGCAGGTAGGGCATTTGAAATTATCCACACCATCATTGATTCCGAACTCAATGCAGACTGAGCAGATGGCATTGCATTTGCAGATTGTACAAAGTACAAGCTTGCCACCATCACGGCATCCACTGCACCACTGAGTAATTCATCAGTGAGAGAAATAGAAACAAAATAAGACCACTCACCACGATGGAAGGCAACCTATCACCAGCGGTTGTAAAAAGCAAGCGATCACTGCTGGTAAACTTAGCCACCTTCTTTCCTCTGGAGTTGTTTGAAGGTGTCTTGGGAAGAGAAGTTCGGGGTGCAGGGGCTCCACACATGTTTATGTATGAGAATCGTTTAACCCTTTTAGAGGAAGCCATGTAGGATTTCGATGAAAAGAGGTATTTCAATGAACAGAAGTATTCCAATAAAAAGCAGGATTTCAATGAAATGGGCTTGTTATATACTAAAGTCATAATTATTTTTTGACTACAACAAACAGTACAAATAATGAGATTGTAATACAAAGCTGTACGTAGTTGGGGACTACACTGCCTGGTGGCCAAAGTGAACAAGCACAAAGCATGAGGCTGGGTATTCACACAGCCTCAAACTAAACTCGAAGTGGAAAGAGGGAATGTAGAAGAAGGTAGCAAAATTACCTGGGTTGTCGTCACCACTTCCCATCCCCATCATCGTCATACCCACTACCTGTTGTTGTAGTTGCTGTGCATCATTGTCTTCACAGCCATGCATCATTGTTATCACAGCCAACCGATTACAATGACACATGGCTGTAAAGACGACAACATATGGCTGTGAGGATGCTTGAAACAGAGTTTCAACACAGCCTTCACTTTCTTACCAGGTTATCATACGAAAAAAAGTTTTATTTCATTCTATAACCTAATTACACTGTACAAAATTGTACCTAAATAGTTAAACTACATACAACTACAAGAAGGTGACCACAAGACATATGAAAGAG
Source organism: Laccaria amethystina LaAM-08-1 (assembly GCA_000827195.1). Lineage (NCBI taxonomy): Eukaryota > Fungi > Basidiomycota > Agaricomycetes > Agaricales > Hydnangiaceae > Laccaria > Laccaria amethystina. Next base: position 122,854 of record KN838584.1, on the reverse strand, counting down.
ATGGAGGCGTCGTTGTTGTGGTGCTGGCATGAAAGAGATGGGGGAACAGTTGGCGTGGTGGTGATGTGGCAGACAAAATGACAAAACATATGTGTCGTGTTGTCATCCGAAACGTACCCGTCATTACCTTCCTTGCCGTCAACGTCCTTGCCGTCACCTTCCTCGCCGTCGTTGCCATCAGTGTCCAGCGTTGTCGTTGCCCACATCCCTCAGGGAGGGGAGGGGCAGGCGTCGTTGTGTTGTGTTATTCGCGTGGTGGGTGGTACTGACGTGGCAGATAAGGCTTGTCTCCGTGAAGGAGGGGAGAGCCAGCATCGTCATCGTCGCCATCCCCATATCCCTGCAAGAAGGGAGGGGCCAGCGTCGTTGTCGTCGCTATTCGTGTGGTGCTGACGTGGCAGATAACCCATACACTCAAGGACCTACCCTCGACGAAGACCCATTGGGCCGGCCACCACCTGCATACGAGGCAGTAACCATAGACACGCATCGCATACGAATGCATGTCCTGTGGGGTCGACGTTGGGGCAAGTAGAGTGGGGGGCGGAAACGGAAGAAACATGGATTCAAAATATCAACATGTGTTTGTTTGTTTGGCTAACCTTTGTTTATCCAAATAGAGTTTGTTGATCAGCACTAATAAACAAACGCCAAAAAAACATATTGTACCCTCTGCACCTGCGGGAAAAAGCTTGAAACTCTAAAAAATACATTTCACACAACTGAATATAGTTTTAAGTTTATATACACAAAATTTACGAGCGGCGGTGTCTTGAGGAGTTGAAAAATGCGAAATTATTGAGGCTGATTATAATTTATAGCCATTTGTGGGACCAAAGGGGCAGCATAATCTTTTACAGCTGATTCCGAAAACGTTGTCACTGTGTTATTTTTTGCAATGCCATCAGCAATATAATTATGTAGCTTTATCCCTGATTACTCAGCTAATATATCACTCATATATCATATTGCTGATGGTGTTGCAAAAAATTGCACAGTGACAATTAGTGTTTAAAGGTCCGGTCCATAGGACCGAAAAAAAGACCGAAACCGGACTGAACAGGACCGATTAAGACCGGACCAGTGGTCTATTTATGGACCAGTCTTTTGCAGTCCAGTTGCTGGTCTTTCTTTTTTTTTAATATTGTAGGACCGCAAAAAGACCGGTTTAAATCGGTTGCAACCGGTTAAGCGTCACGTTCATTACACAGCTTTGTAACGACGATTATTACCTTTAATTTGACCCTTTGTTCATCAAAAACGGTCAAGAATTGAGAAAGATATGACTAAATATCTTTTTTTTACAAGCTTTTTATTCATAAAACTTGTACTCAAATGATTTTGATTATAACTCACTCATATTTTAATCATTTTGATTCATTTAATTTTTTAATATGAGGATTTTAGGTAGAGGAATATTATCACCAGCCATCAATGTAGACATGCATCACACATTTTATTGTTGTCACATTACATTTTGCGTGAGTCTTTAGCAGATGTAATTCGGTATTGGTCATAGCTCTGTCAAACATTCATTAAATCTTTTAAGGTTTGGTCGAATGACGGGTATTTACAGGCTCTACTATGCTATATATTTCGTCTAATTTTCAGAGTAATGATAGTTGAGATAAAAATGATTTTTATTGGTACAACAAAAATTACACCAAAAAACCGGTCCGAACTGGTCTTTTTTGGTTGCGTGGACCGCAAAAGACCGGTCCTAGGTGGTCCGGTCCAGTCCCCCCAATATCTGGGTCAGTCCTGGACCGGTTGCGGTCCACGGTTGCGCGTTTTGGGCGCAAAAAACCGGACTGAACCGGACCTTAAAACACTAGTGACAATGTTTTCAGAATCAGCTGTAAAAGATGATGCCGCCCCTTTGGTCCCACAAATGGCTATAATAAGCCTCTGTAAAAATTCCACTGCTTTTACCATGAAATGACCGTGCAGGCTCTAGCACAACAATATCCGAAACAACTTGCACTCAAAAGACAGTTATATTAAAAAGAATGTAACTAAAAGAACATCCCATGAACAGTAGTGATCGCCTGCTGAATCAAATCCTCCTCTTTGCGAATAAGGCTGAAAAAGTTCGTCTGAATCCACTCAAGAACATACTTTTTGCATTCAGGATTCATCCCACGATGGTCCATCTTCTCCAGCGTCTCTGGGATTAAGATAATTGGGAAATGTTCAGAGGGGTGGTGAATGCTTCGGCCAAGTACCAGGAACCATTTCTCATACCATACCTTTTTGCAGACGGTGTGGTGAAGGCAAAAAGGGGTGTTGTCAGAGTCGGCTGGGAAGGGAGGGTGATGTGCAAGGCGCTTTCTTGCTGTAGCAATTGATTCCTTCGTAGTAGCAATGATCACATAAAGAGGGAAGTCCAAATTGTTCTCGTTCACCTCGGTATAAAGCTCAAGAGGAGTGCTCAGCAGCATGCGAAGAGGGATCTCGATCCAGTCTTGGAGACCATATTGCTGGGCCAACCGAAGGCGATGAACTGGGTGAAGTGATTGCTTGATGAGTTGCGAGGCAGCAAACTTCACACCTTGCTCCATTTGCCACATGTGCGATATATGGAGAATGTTAAGCAATTGCTCCGTATGTTCCGTTTTCAGTGGCTCTAATGCACTATGTCCAACCACAAATTAAATCAGTATTAAATTATATTAAAGGGAAGCAAGACCGACATATGATTAAACCAATCCATAAAATCCTCAAACGCTTGGGCGGTCAACCCTGCAATGATAATGGGATTTTTTCTAGAGCCTTCGCGTTCCTTTTGAGAACCTTCGCAATCCTCTGTTCCGGGATCCAGTGTCCCACCTAAGTTCCCATCAGAAAGCATGTGTCCCAGAAAGGGGGAATGGCGGGACAATTTTGAAGAATCTAAAATAAACCCTTTCCCTTCAACCTAAGAGAACTGAGTTAGAACTTGTCTTAATTAATTGAAAAATTATAAATAGTCCATACCGAGAACACAACCTCATACACCGGTAGAGCATACTTGGGATGGAAGGAAAATGTCTGCTGACTATTTGATTGGGCGTTGTCCAGCTCAGTGGATGGAGATACGTCGGGTGATGCAGGTATAAGCATGTCAGCTGATGAGGGCATAGCCAGGTTGGGGGAGAAAGAGAGCTTCTTCTCGGTCTTTGAGCGGTAAAATCAGGGTATATATATGTGAATCACTATTGGTCACTCCAGCTTGACACATCGACACACATGCCTCTCTCCCCTCTTCCACAGTCTCAAAAGCCCTGGTCAATTGCTGTTCAGAATGCCTATCAGACACTATACCAAATATACCATACCGGTAGTGTTTTAAGGTCCGGTTCAGTCCGGTTTTTTGCGCCCAAAACGCGCAACCGTGGACCGCAACCGGTCCAGGACCGACCCAGATATTGGGGGGACCGGACCGGACCACCTAGGACCGGTCTTTTGCGGTCCACGCAACCAAAAAAGACCAGTTCGGACCGGTTTTTTGGTGTAATTTTTGTTGTACCAATAGAAATCATTTTTATCTCAACTATCATTACTCTGAAAATTAAACGAAATATATAGCATAGTAGAGCCTGTAAATACCCGTCATTCGACCAAACTTTAAAAGATTTAATGAATGTTTGACAGAGCTATGACCAAAACCGAATTACATCTGCTAAAGACTCAGGCAAAATGTAATGTGACAACAATAAAATGTGTGATGCATGTCTACCTTGATGGTTGGTGATAATATTCCTCTACCTAAAATCCTCATATTCAAAAATTAAATGAATTAAAATGATTAAAATATGAGTGAGTTATAATCAAAATCATTTTGGTACAAGTTTTATGAATAAAAAGCTTGTAAAAAAAAGATATTTAGTCATATCTTTCTCAATTCTTGACCGTTTTTGATGAACAAAGGATCAAATTAAAGGTAATAATCGTCGTTACAAGGTTGTGTAATGCACGTGACGCTTAACCGGTTGAAACCGATTTAAACCGGTCTTTTTGCGGTCCTACAATATTATACAAAAAGAAAGACCCGCAACCGGACTGCAAAAGACCGGTCCATAAATAGACCACTGGTCCGGTCCTAATCGGTCCTGTTCAGTCCGGTTTCGGTCTTTTTTTCGGTCCTATGAACCGGACCTTTAAACACTACATACCGGATCTTCTTACATTGAAACAGGGAGTGTTGAGGCCCACCGTCTCCGACAATATGGAAATGCAATCATCGTGGAAGCATACCCGGTGGTTCTTTTGTTGACCGAGTCAGCAGAATCTGAATCATTACCGCTTGAATGGATCGAGCAACTCACTGATGAATTTACCGCACTCTTGGCGGTCATTCAGGAACATTGGACATCAGCAAAAGACGAGTATGTAATGAGTGGCATCACTAAAGATTCCATTAATTTGAACCAAATCTTTTTCAGGTTAGCTGCTAATATTATGATTCCTAACCACATTTATTCAACACGTAGTGGGAAACATGGCTGACCCAAAAAATTTGTTGATCCAAAGGTTCTTCATGATGCTTTCCAGAAAGGAAGGCGAATCCCAACCACAGTTCTTGCAACCGTTTTGGGTATCAATCGAAAAACTCTACAAGCACGGATCCAGGAAACGGATATTAATTTCAGGTATGATGAAATAACTGATGAGGAACTAGATGCCTTGGTTCAGAAATATTATCAGGAAAACCCTACTGGTGGGCGTGCTTATATTATTGGTCGTCTGCGGGCTGCACATGCCTTGCGTATTCAACGCCACCGTGTTATGTCCTCTATGAAGCGTGTTGATCCGCTGGGACAAGGTTTGCGGCAACGTGTTGGTAAAAAAAAGGAACGAACTCGCTATCAAGTTCCTCGACCAAATGCCCTTTGGCACATTGATGGACACCATAAGCTGATTGCATGGGGAATTGTTATCCATGGCGTTGCTGATGGATATACACGTAAAGTGTGTCTACTTATTCTTGGACATGATCGAGTTAATTTCATATGAGTTAGGCTGCTGGGCTCCATGCAAATACAAATAACAGGGCTGAAACAGTTCTTGATATGTTTATTGATGCAATCCTGGAACACGGCATCCCTTCACAGGTGCGTGGTGATCGAGGAGGAGAAAACAGGGATGTCTCAATTCTTATGATCTTGCTGCGTGGGCTCAACCGTGCCAGCTTCATGTGGGGTCCTTCGGTGTTTAATACCCGCATTGAGCGTCTGTGGGTTGAGGTTGGGAAGCGATTTGTGCGTCAGTGGCGTGCCTTCTTCACCCGACTGGAAAGATGTCATCTGTTGGAGAGGACAAATCCACATCATCGCTGGCTCCTACATTATTTATTTCTCGACATGATTAATGAAGATTGTAAAAAATTCTGTGAAGAATGGAATGCTCATCCAATTTCTGGAGTAGGAGGAGGACGGTCTCCAAATGTATGTAATTTAATTATGCCTCATGGTGAACACTTGATTCTATTATTGTCTTAGGAACTGACACTTTTGGGAGAATTAAAACATGGTGTTTATGATGATTGTGAGGGTCTTTCGGAGGAAGAAATTTATGCATTCTATGATTTTGAAGATGATGATGGGCTACAAGATGACAGCCCTGATTCATCAGATGATGAATGGGATGGCAGGGTTGATGCCAACGAACTGGGAGCTGAAGATGTGGTAATTAACCATTGTTTTAATTTTACCTATACTAACTCATGAATAGGTGGACATGCAAGTAGACGATCTGTCTGAGGAAGTATCAGACAGCGAAGAACATTCAGAGGAGGATGAACCAGGATCTGAGGATGATGTAAATGATCTGCTTTATTATTTGTAATAAACTGACTTGTGGAAGGTCAACATGCACGTAGATGAACAACGGTCCGAAGGTACCATTGGCTCCGATCATGAATTTGATACAGAGGTCTGTTACATGTTGAATGATGGACGTGAAACTGAGTGGATTACAGGGAATCGATTCCAATATTCGACATGAGGCTGTCCCTGTTCCACCTGGACATTGTCCATTTGATCAGGACACCCTGGTCGTGTTTGAGCATGGTTTCAACATATTGACTGAGGGTGGCGAGCTTCCTAGTGGTTATGGAGTTACCCTGGATGAATTAGATGGAAATGCATTCAATGAGCAAGAGAAGATTAATATCGGATGAAACAGGGCCGAACATGCAATTATTCTTCCAAGTGAAATTTGGAAACCTCGAACAGAGTTATGGGCACAAGGACTGTATGCGATGACTAGTATTTTGTCTTTATCAGTTTAATTTTATCGTTTATAAACCGGGTAATTGCATGGCAGGCCCACATCAATTCTCCCCATTCCTTTCGCACATCGTTTTCTCTAGCTCCTTTCTGCTCTTCCAATGTCTCGTCGTTCCTCTAAGGGGAAACGAAAGGCTAGCCCACCAGCTTCTCGTTCCTCTGATGAGGACGATCCGCAGGATGTTCCAGAAGAACACTATCCAACCAAGAAGCGTCAGGTTAGTTCTCCAGCACGTGTCAAACAGGCAGCGTTGGCCAGGGTTGCAAGGACATCTATGTCAGGCTCCTCATCAAAGAAGGGTTTGGCAGGTTTCGCAGCACTGATCAATAGCACCAGCCTGGCCGCAGCCCGCAAGGAGACAAATCGAGGTCTTCGTTCTGGTAGCTCTTCTGCCAAACAGTCTCGTGGTGGAGGTTCCTCATCCAAGGCAGGAAGTAAAGTACGAATTTTATATCTATTTCTTTATGTCCAAAAAATTCACTTAATTTTTTTCCTTTAGGATGACGTCTTTGCTGTTGGAACGATTGTGTTCCTTGTGGTTGGCGTTACATCAGTAAGTTCTACATTTTATTTTCACTCACATGCTGACACCTAATTTATACAATTACTTAGAATACTGCAGCAGAGGAGAGCTCAGCGTCTTTCCATCCAGTATACTGTCTCCAGGACGATGTCGACATCTCTGCCATTGCACTTACTGGGATGAAGCAATCTGGACTTTGTGTGATGAAAGGGTCTGGTGGGTTCGAATTTCACCCTGATGACACATACTCGGTACTCGATGAGAAGCTCCGGAATCATTTTCCCAAGTTATTTGATTGGTTGTGTGAATCGGAGGCATATGACACCATTAATTCTTCTTGGCTGGTTTGTATGAAGCCTCCCCGAAAATTGCTCATTGTCTATTCTGATGACCGATTGCCAACTGGTTCGGATATTATTGCTGCTTGTCAGCTTGCAAAGAGCAAGGTTAGCATCTCAAACTGTACGCTTTATCTTGGTAAGTCTTTCTCTTTCACTAGCGTAATAACCACAATAAGTTTATATTTTGATTCTAGTCACACGCAATCCAGTTCCTAGTGTGACACTCAAGACTTGGAGACCAGCCATATCTGCTTCACATCAGCCCTCCGATATTGACGACCATAGCTCCGATGAAACAGGCTCTGGGATCTCTAGCCAATCATTTAGTCCAGTCCCTTTACCCAGCACCAAGCGATCTCTGCGACTTCGACGAAATAGGAGTGAACAGGTGGAACAGGATGTCATTAGCATCTCCAGTATGTCTGGTACGAAAATCAGAGCTGGGTTTTATTTATCTCCTGACTTTCTACTAGTGTTCGCAAGTTCAGTTCAGTCCGGTTTTTTGCCCCCAAAACGGGCAACCGTGGACCGCAACCGGTCTAGGACCGACCCACATATTGCGGGGACCGAACCGGACCACCTAGGACCGGTCTATTTCGGTCCATGGGACCGATTCAAACCGATTCCAACCGGTTTTTTTCGGTAAAATTCATTGTACCAATATAAACCATTTTTATCTCAACTATAATTACTCTGAAAATTAAATGGGTTATATAACATAATAGAACCTGTAATTACCCGTCATTCCACCAATTTTTAAGAGATTTAATAAAGATTTGGCATATCTATGACTGAAACCGAATTAAATCTCCTAAAGACTCAGGCAAAATGTAATGTGTGAACTGTAAATTATTTGATCCATATCCTACATTGATAGATGGTAAGAATATTTGTCTACTTGAAGTTTTCGCATCCAACAATAGAACGAAAAAAAATGATGAAAATTTGAGTGAGTTAGAATTAAATTCATTCTGCTACAAGTTGCACAAAAAGAATATTTGTCTCAGAATGGATTTGGTTATAACTTTCTCAATTCTTAACCGTTTTTGATGAACCAAGAATCAAATTAAAGGTAATAAAAGTGGTTACAAGGCTACATAACTCACGTGACCGTTTAACCGGTTGCAACCGATTTAAACCGGTCTTTGAACGGTTTTGAAAGATTTTTTAAATGAGGCAACCGGCAACTGGAATAACACAAAATTTGGGCAACCGCAACCGAAAAAAAGACCGGACTGCAGTCCGGTTCAGTTCGGTTCTATGGATTTTTTCGGTCCATAGGACTGAACCTGCAAACACTACTTTCTACCACTTATTTAGACACTGAATCGTCAGCCCCAGGGGTGATGGTCCCTGCCCCTGTCAACAAAGCCTCTACTCCTCCATGTGTCGAAGCTATCCAGGACTCTTTTTTCTCGTCTATCAATTTTGATGATGGAGAAAACCCTTGGATTCCTCATGGTTCAAATCCTGCTGCCTAATCACACCACACGACGACTACATTCCATTCATTTTTAATCACACCATACTTCTAACTAGGATACATTCTTTTGCATCAAAATATAATGTTTGTCACCCATCCAAAATAAGACTTCGTCAGATAATATTTGAAGTTGAAACTCCGCCTACAGTGCCGAGGCTGCCTATAATAGATCAATTACCTAATCACGGCAGCACGGCATTCCTAAAATGGCAGGAGGGCAAAAATCCGCGCACCAGACATGAATGTTTCCGCGCACAAATAAAATGTTTCCAGGGTGAAATTTATTCCAGCGCACCTGAAGAAGTTTCCGCGTATGCTGTTCCATTTGTACAAGTATTATTTGCACGCGTATTTTTGTTTTTGTTGACGCGTATTTTTTTTCGCCCCGCGTATTTTTTTTTCACCCCGCGTATTTTTTCTCAACCTCCGCATATTTTTTTTCACATCCCATATAAGGCTACTGATACAGATCTCATCGGCTACAAGTACCATTCATCGGGCATTGCCAGGCCCTGACAAGTGCACATGAATCAAGCCTCCTTCAAATGGAACCAGACCTTCATGTATCTATGCAATATCTATGTCCTAAGGATGAACTTTATACCCATGCCCATGGCTGTCCTTGCTTCTTGTGTCTATGACAAACATCGCAACATGTCCATATTTGAATACTGGTAGTATTTACATAAACAGTCAATAAACACTTATAAACACAGTGCAATTTCATTGTTTGCGGCTGCATAGCAATAGCTAACACAGTGACACTGTGACAGTGTTCTTTGTAGAACGTCGCCCAATTAGGACAGTCCACGTGACGTTAGCGAGGTGGTCTGGTACCTTATGGGAGGCGAAGAGATGGCCCGAGCACCTAGGCAGAACTGAACGACATGGAAATCCATCTCGCCATCACAGCCCACGGTCATGGACTAGGCCTCATCGTTGACTTCAACGATGTGCTCGACTCTTGTGCCTCTCTATCTAGTGTTGATCAGACCGATGTAGGGTCCAACCAACATAAAACGCGCTCGACGCGTTACTGGGAAAAAAATACGCGGAGGTTGAGAAAAAATACGCGGGGTGAAAAAAAAATACGCGTCAACAAAAACAAAAATACGCGTGCAAATAATACTTGTACAAATGGAACAGCATATCCGCGCACTGTGGATAAGTTTCTGCGCACTGTGAATAAGTTTCCGCGCACTGTGAATAAATTTCTGCGCACTGTAAATAAACTTCTGCGCAAGTCAATATGTTTCCGCGCAGAGGTCAAAAGTTTCTGCGCTGACAAATATGTTTCCGCACCCTCAAGTTATTTTCCGCGGGACATTAACAAAATGTAAGCGCATGCAAAATATTTCTATGCTAAAATATATATATATGCGGAATATTTACCCAAACGGACAGCCATACCAGCATGCCATTACCACCACTTTTTGCTTATGCCCTCATGCGAACAAAGATTCCCCGAGCACTTGTCGTCCTTACGCGACTTGGATACCTAGCTTTCAACTTTCGGGGCACCGATTATACTTCCTCGCCTTCATCTTCGCCCACAGGAGCGTGTAGTGAGCAACGACCCTCACTATTAGTTTGTTGAATTAAATGGAGGGGAACTATGCGTTGATCTTGATCTTGAATGAATAGCACCTTCGTCAACTTGCTTGTGCGATTTTATTTTCGAAAGCCAGTTTATGAGGCCTCTAAAAACGCCTGCTCCACAACACATCGATTCATCTCCGCCAACGGCTGGCAACTTTGCCGACCGACATTTCCGCTGCGTATCCTAAAGCCAATGACGTATCCCGTCGTCCGGCTCTCAAGGCTGCAGAACTCAAAATTAGATAGATATATTCCAAATCAAAATAAGTGGTATGATCCAAGGCAGATATTTGAGATTGTTGGTCAAGGTTCGCCGGATTGACTCGTCGTTGCCGCAATTCAAAGTAACGCGGGCTTCATGCGGTGGTAACCATCCACTGGTTCAACTTCGAAAGAAATTCCATTGATATCAGGTTCATGGCCATCAAAACCCTCCGCGGCAAAATAAATAAATTTCCCTCCACGTTATTGGGCCGCGTTGGATTAACAAAATTCGGCATAGGCTAAGAAAGGGTTCGGGTCAGAAATAAAGTTGCAGGATGCTTGTAGTCACCCTTGTAAAAAACTTGAAAAAATAGAACGGCGGATCAGCAAGATCGAACAGTTCAAGCGATGATGGTGAAGCAGAAGACAGGACACTTACAAGCCAGTTTTCCAGAAGAGTTTGTCGCCAAGTAGCAATCATATTCTATAGTAGACGACTTCAGCGGAAGGAATAACTCAAGAGAGATCAATGAATACCATAGACTTGGGACCTGTCGCGCCACTTCTCCCTCCTGGAAATACCATTTGTGTAGAAAATGTCCCCCCTTTTCATTGAGTGCCATGTAACATCTATATCCCCCAAAACTAGTCGGTGACTTTTAGAACAGCTTGGAACTGATATTATCGTCGCTCACTTGAATCGTACTTCGTTCTGAGTTCCTTTGTGAAGGTTGAAGGCTATATTTTTGTCATTTCAATCCAGGTAAGGCGCCATTCAATGACTTACTCCTTTCAACTGCGCTATCATGGATAGGGCTTCATTTACCTCGTGCTCGTGTGTCTCCTTCGCCTTTCCCCATCCCTCTCTCACCTCAGAAAGCTCACGAGCATGTGCTTCTCCCACTTCTTTCGTATTCTGTTCCAATGCGGACAGCGCTTCCCCCAGCTGTCTTACCTGGATCTTGTTCTGATCCTCGTTGTCAGCTGAACATAATTAGTATCTCCTTTGAGACTGAGTCCTGGCGTTACATTGACACTCACAATTTTTCGTTCCGGATTCATATGTAATTGTTATAGGTCGGTCCTCTATAAATCCTGGGAATGTATCAGAGGGGAGGGTGAACGCATCATCGTCATTCATGGCAGAGTCACGGGCTCCGGGTTTTACTTCAGGAATCTATAGTGATCTTCAAGAAACAACGATGTTAAAATCGAGCATCAGTGGGCACTCACTGGCTCGCTTTCTCCTCCACCATCCTTGAAGAAAGACATCCTAGTTGACTTTCCATCGCCGCCGTGCGACGGTCTTGTTTCATCCGCGGGCATTGAGAGCTCTGGCGGAGGATTGTGGTAGGTGATATCAGACAATCGAATTCCCACAGGAACGTAGATAGGGTTGAATGCGATAAGATTAGATAACATGAGCCCCGCGTCAGCACCACTACGTAATACTCCTTCAACTTGGGTTCGAACAGACGAAAGTTCAGATTATAAACCCAGTTCTATGTCTCTTGGATAGGTTCCACCGATTGTCTCCACATTACCACTTATTTTTTTGTTTCGGAACCCTGCGCTCAAAAAAGATGAGAGAAAGATGACATTTTGAATCAGCGTATTTCTGTATAGACTAAGAGTGGTTAGAAATACGAACAGGACGGGTGGAATAGGTGTATAGACTGGGCCGAAAAAGGTGCGAACAACTTATACATGAGTCGAAACGACTCCGTTATAAGGCAAGACGTATTGTAGCGCGCAACTGGGGAAAGTCTCTCTGACTTGACGCATGAGGGCAATTTGCTCTTGACTGCCCAGACCGGCCGCACGAAAATCCCTCCCTTCGTCAATATCTTAACCTAGGATTTGGGAGGCACATGACGCGATGTGCCTAATATTTCGTTGACACAGGGCGGCAAGGGGAGAAAGAGGGGTCGTTTTCAGAGACGATGGAATGACTTGATAGATTCCGGCATGAACTTAGGCCCATCGAGTACGAGGTCAGAGGGGTGCTGAGGAGACGCAGGGGGATAACGCCTCCCAACCCCCGGCTTGAGACAAAAACCACTGCACTTTTCTTGAGGGAATCTCCAATCGATGCAATGGTGAACGGAAGGGCGGGGTTGGTCATCGGGTTTTTACTTCGAAATGATGGCATTGGAGATATAACAGTTTGATGCACCGACTTGTATATCCTGATCACTGATACGAGTCCTCTGGCAACCTAAACGACGTACGGAAATTAGGGCGCAGAGGGCGTAAGAAATGATAAAACGAACTTCAAGAAATCTTGTTATTCTGCGAGCGCTCCATACCAATCCCTTACAGCACTAGGAAGTTGGTGAGGAGCTTGTTGAACATGCGACCCATCGATTATCCAAAGGCCACAATCCCAAACGAACCCACCTTGCAACACACCAACCTCATAATGGGTTGACCTGCAAATGAACCTCCGTAGGTCTTGCAGTTCATTCGAATCTCATGGGTTCCCCGATGGCTTCTCCTCTGAGAATCCGCGGACCGCCGTTTCCCCTCCGTGAGTCGAAAGGCAGCGGCTCATTCGAAAACTCAAGTGTCTTTCCATTCGTCCTGAACATCGTAGTTTTCGCACCACGATGGCCAACAGACCAAGAGATAGAAAGGTTTAGCAATAGTGAAAAGGTAGGGAGCTCGGAGCGATGGAGAAGGAGACTCTAACACGTGAAGAGAAGCTTTGGCGATAACGTCAGTCACTACACAGTGAGCAAGCACTAACATTGAGACAGCGGGGGTAAGTCGCGGTGTCGTTCAATTACTCATTGAAGACTTACGTTTTCAAAGATGGCAATGTTTTGGTTTCATCGTACTGGCTTGCGCTTACGACAATGCGCTACAGCAATCACTAACTTGGGAGGTTTCCCCTCAAATTGTGTACCTGGAGTCCGGTTAGAAGCTATCTTCGTTTAGCTAATCTAACATATACAGAGCGTGAGGACATGGTAGCAGCAACCTGATGGATTTCACAGCGAACGGCTGCGATAAGTTCAAGAAAGTCCTCTTTTGACACAAACAACGAATATTGCACAGGGGGCGTAATTTTACTATACAACATTGTCCAAAATCACCGCCCCAACCATCCCCGCATATCTCCCAGAATAAAACGACGCATGATCAGCGTCAACTTCATGAACCACAAGTTGCGGCAGAGCTATCTTCCAATGATCTAACCCAGAGCTAGCCCCACTCAAGATCGCCCTGATATACACAGCGGGGACATCAAGGCCAATATCCGCAGGGAAACTGAATTCCCTTAACGCGTAGACGTTCTCCACGTAAACGGGCACCAACGCCCTCCAATTGTACTTCTCCACCGCTTCTCTTTCCAACGGGCTCGCTTCGGAAAGGGCCGCAGAAATGCTCGATATGAGCGACGCTGAGATGTCATCTGGCTCTGTGTTCGCGCATACAAGATCGGAATTCGAGAAAGAAAGTGCACTTCCCACGGAATTGCCAAACAGATTAGAAACCAAGGCTCTCGACGTCAAAGCGCCCTCTAGGCTCTCGGACAGTGTGGGCCACGGCGAGTCAAGCAGGTTGAGTGATTTGACAGCGATCCCACCTCGAACGAGGCATCGAGATATCTCAACACCGACAACCCCACCAAACGAAGCCCCAATAACCACGCACTCCTTCATCCCACCGAACGTGTGCTGTAAGTCCCTGGCGTACAAATCACCTAGGTTAACCACAGAGTATTTCTTCATCCTAGATTCGCTTTCTAGCTGGGGGGAGCATTGCGAAGCGAATGTAGGGTGTTCAAGCGCCACGATCGTCGCTGATGTGGACAGATGTTGGGCGAGGTCGACGTAGGACGCACAGCTCCCTCCTCCAGGCGCGATGAGCGCGTATACAAGCGACGGGTCCCCAGATTGGAGCACGGTAAGATAAGGAGGCAAGGATTCCTCATCACCGGTCACGCGTTGTTGGAGGGAAGTGGATAGTGTGGTAGGTGTACACAGTGGTCCGAAAAAGGCGCCAATTCTGCGAGCAAATTAGACATCAGAAGACTCAGTCATAAGATAAGACTTACGGTAGCATGTAAGTGGGGAAAGCCTCTCCAACTTTACGCATGAGGGCTATCTGCCCTTGACTATCCAGACCAGCCGCACGCAAATCCGTCCCTTCGTCAATATCTACACTTAGGATCTGGGACGCACATGACGCGATCTGTCCAATCTTTTCCTGACTCAGCGCAGCAACGGGAGGAAGAGAACTTGTTTTCGGAGGCGACGGGAGGACTTCAGTGGATTCCGGCGTGGAAGGCGCATCAAGTACGAGGTCAGAGGGGCGCTGAGAAGACGCAGGGGGATACCGCAAGATGCAATGCGCGTTAACGCCTCCCAAACCCGTGCTTGAGACAGAAACCACTGCGTTTTTCTTGAGGGGAACTCCAGTCGATGCAATCGTGAACGGAAGGGCGGGGTTGATCATCGGGTTTTTACGTTGAAATGATGGCATTGGAGGTATAACTCCGTGCTGCATCGACTTGCACATCTTGATCACTGATACTAGTCCTCCAGCAGCCTAAACGTGGTACGGAAATTAGGGCGCGGAGGATGTAACGAAAAGAAAAGACGAACTTCGCAATTCCCTAGGTTTCCTTTATTAGACCCTACAATGATCGGGACTTGTTCTGTTTTCAATTCCGTCCTAGCGATGTGCATCGCCTCTAATTCAAGTGCATCTCCGATGGGCGTACCACTCCCATGCAACCTATACGAAATGAAGTTGATTCTATGAAGTGAGGCAGTTGGCGTTCGACTCACTCAGCGTACACGAGCTTAGAGGGCGAGAGCCCAGAATCCTTCCAGGCGCGTGTGATAACATCCGCTTGCCCTCGAGGGCCTGGGACTGTACAACCAGCCTTCTCGGTGGCTCCATCCGATCCAATTGCGACTCCTGAGATGACGGAGTATATTTTGTCACCATCACGAATGGCATCATCCAATCTTCGTAATATCAGGGCGCAAACGGCATCTCCTGGAAGAGTACCATCCGCTCGGTGGTCGAATGGTCGGCAATGGCCTGATGGAGAGAAGAGCTGATTCTTCGCCGTGACGTACCCCTCCCTAATTGGCGGAAGACGTTGTCGGTCGATTTAGACACCATGAGAGGGATGTGATACTTACTGAGGGAAGGCGACCGATATACCGCCGACAATTGACATATCACATTTTCCAGTTCGCAGGTGGTCCGTGGCGATGGACATGGCAACCAGACCGCTGGAGCAGGCGGTGCTCAATGTAACATTCGGGCCGTGTAAGTTCAAATGATACGCTGTCCGCGCAGAAATACATGGGGTGAGCACGGAATGATGCGTTTTGAAGAAGTCACTTCCGTGGATGGGCTCATTCACTATAAACGTAGGTCAAATGCCGAAAAACAATAGAGTTGATGAACTTACCAAGCTCCCACGTGTTGTGGGCTGTTCCAACGTAAAGACCAACATTATTATATCCATCGGGGGAGAGCTTATGGCCAGCGTCTTGGAAAGCCTCACGTGCAACCCCCAAGAACAAACGTTGCTGGGGATCCATGTCCCTTGATGACAGAAGTTAGTTTGCATACGCGGCATAATAATTGGAAACCCACCTCGCTTCGTCTTCCTTTAAACCCCATTCAGTCGGGTCAAAGTTTTCTACACCTGGTATAGCGCCGCGCTTTGGAATATAGATCGCATCTTTGAAAGGCAAAGAAGCTGGATCGCGCTCGGGGAATGTAGTCAAGGCCTCCCTCTTCTCAAGGAAGATGCGAAATAATTCGTCCGGATTCGACGCGCCAGGGAAACGGCCAGCCATTCCAACAACTGCTATTTCCGAGGTACGAGAAGATGGCGTCGCGGGTGAATGTTGAGATGACGGCAGAGGCTTTTCCGAAGGGCTTTTGGGAGAATGATAAATTTTGGCGGGTAGATACCTCGCGACTAACGCAGCCTGGCTTTTCACCGTGACATGCTGGAATAAGTCGACGATCTTGATGTCTGCCCAAGGCCACTTGGCCCTGATCCTTTCAAGGAGTAGTGTAACCGCGAGGCTAACCGAGATTTCATTAATTATACATCGACTCGAGGCACCTGTCACTTACCTATGGCCACCAGCGTCGAAGAAATTGGACGAGGGATTTAAATCTTGAGCGCCCAGGACAGCTTTCCACATAGTCAAAATCGCGCCTGGCACATCTTCGTCACTAGTACCAGACTGGGGAGTTGGCGGCAGGGCGGGACTCGAACTTTGGCTTCTAGGACTATTCGACACCGAGTCCCTTTTGTCGGAGACAAGCTCAGCTTGAGCCAAGATAGTGACATGCGAGAAAAGGTCGGTGATTCTAAGCTTCGTAGAAGGAAAAGCGGCTTTGAGTTGACTGGAAAGGGCAGAAACCAGCATGCTGCGACCAAGTATCGGTGAGCAAATCATAGAATGAGCCGCTTGAGAAGACGAACCTGTTACCGCCAATATCGAAGAAATTGTCGCTCAGAGACGGCAGTGCTGACAGACTCAAGATAGCTTTCCATATATTCGTAATCGTCCGTATCGTCGAGGGAGATTCAAGTTCCGAGGACTCCGAATCGGACGACTCCGAATCAGGCGGGGTTTCCAAGTAAAACGATTTTTGTCTACCGGTGGAAGAATGGGCCTGCGAGATCAGGTCGCCCATCGTGGCGCGGATAGTTTTATGGTCGACTTTGTCGTTGGTATTCAATGGAAGGCGATCTAAACAATAGATCGAACTTGGGACCATGTAACTCGGGACGCGCTTGGAGAGTGACTTTTTCACTGAATCGCCGTCGATGTGTTTAGGAGCAATGAAAGCGCAAAGTGATGATCCGGATTCGTCGGGCTGGACAGAAACAGCCATAATTTCTGGTATGAGATCACAAATAGTGCGCTCAACGTCGTCGAGTTCGATTCTTCAAACGCGGTCAGCACGAGATTATGGAAAAAATCATGACACTCACCGGTACCCTAAATAGACAAAAAGTCGTAATTTAGCCTAGTAAGTTTCTGATACCACGATATTTGATTTTATGGTTACCTCGGACTTTCACTTCCCTATCAATACGCCCAACTAGAAGCACACTTCCGTCGGGTAGCAGTTTGCCTCGATCGCCCGTCCGGTATAGTCGTTCCCCGAACTGGGGATGAATTGCAAAGCGACTACCGGTGAGGTCATCTCGACCCCTGTAACTGGAAACAAATGATATTATGAGACTGTGAAGGAAAGTTAGATTATTGGACTTACCCTCTGCCGACCTGAGGTCCGCCGATACAAACTTCGCCAATTTGATTGGTAGAGAGAAGTTGGGTAAACGAATCGTTCGACACAACGAACTTCATGTGACGATGGGGAGCGCCTATGATACTCGCAAGAGGCTGTTTCGCTGCAGCCAACCGAGGTTGAGGGTGGTGGGACATGACGACGGTACTATACCAAATGTCAGACTAAGTTCTAGAGTTCCTATAGGCTGCTTACCATTCCGTAGGTCCATACGCGTTCTGAACCTGCAGTCTCGTCCTCCAAGCCTTAATGAGGTTCTCCGGAACCATCTCACCGCCAACAGATATCTGCCGTAATGAGGGAAGGCCACGTGACGTGGGAAGTGTGGCAAGAACGCTAGGAGTAAGGTGGACAACTGATATGTCGTTCGTGTCAATCACATCTGCCAGATATTCACCGATAAGTGCCTGGGGCATGTCAGCAAAACAGAGCGTTCCGCCAAGAGCTAGGCATTGGGACCATTCCAAGACGGCTGCATCAAACGCAAAGGTAGCAAATTGAAGAACACGAGAACCAGGAGCGATGGAAACGTAGCGAGAGGTGTAGGCGTTGGCAACGAAGTGAGACAGGTTTCGGTGTTCAATTTCAACTCCCTTCGGTTGACCTAAAATCCCTCCGTTAATTCTGATACAAATTGACGACGTCTGAAATTCCTACCAGTACTTCCAGAGGTGAACACGACGTAGGCCAAATCTTCGTTCTTTGTGATATCTTCTGGGTTGGATGTAGGCATGTCATCGAGAGCGAGATTCTGGGTGTCTATGACCTTTTCGTCGAGCTGGAACGGCTCCAAACTTAAATCGTTCCCACTCCCATCATCTACAACGAGCGCTGGTTTGGCAATAGATATAACGGAGAGCGTCCGCTCCACAGGGTGCTTCTGGTCCGCCACGGCGAATGCAGCGCCGGACTTCAAAACGGCGATGATCCATTCCATCATCTCAAATCCACGCGTAAGATGAAGAAGGACAATCTCCTCCCTTTTAACCCCAATCTTTCGCAGATCTAATGAACTATGATGAGTCTGGGAAGGGAATGAGATATTGGTACTGACGGTGTGCTTTGCGATTGGCGTTTTCATTTAACTCCCGGTATGTCACAGAACGGTCCTGTTCCCCCGAGTACAGGGCAACAAGATCAGGAGCTTGGGCTGCCTGGTTTTCGAACCAAACATGGAATCGTGCTGCACTAATTGCGTCGATGCTCTCGAGATCGATTTTGGGGAGAAGTCGCGGAACGTGAGTTTGAAGAGCAGGGAGAGTCAAAAGGTCGAGAGGCGTTTCAGCCATTGTCAATGCATGCAGCGACGAGAAGGCTTCCTTTAAAAACAAGATGTCCGACTTGGAGAAGACGGTTGGATCGTAGATGACCTAGAAACCAAACGTAAGTCGGATAAATGTTACACCTGAAACAAACTCACGCCCAACGAAACTCCATCATCACCCTCCAAAAAGCAGAAAAAAATGTCGTAAGGCCCCTCGACCGGGTACAAGGTACACTCTTTGCGCGAAAGCTTTGGAGAAATAGTAATTGCGACCTGGGCTGGCGACACCTGGAGACCTAACTTGCGATGCGCATTAGAAATGTCGAGATAAGAAAGCCTATCATGTTTCTTCGCGGTCGAGACTTCCTTAGAAACAAGATTAACCAAGGCTTCAAAAGATGGTGGTCCGGATGCAAGAACTTCAGAAAGAGCGATTCGGATCGGAACGGCATTAGCAAATTGTCCCACGGTATCTTCCATCCCTGCAGGTCGGCCTCCGAACGCCACAGTGACAGAGTGATCTGCACCTCCATCTGGCTCAGCTATTGAACGAACAAGGACTCCAACGAGGGCAACGGCAACTCGGAACCAAGAGGCACGATAGCGATTCCCCCAGGTACGAAGTTCCTATATGACCTGTGATCAGCAAGCTTGGCATGCTAACGGTCACCTACTCACTGCATTTGAGAAACTAAACCAGTCTTCAATCTCGCGATAGTTCTTGGCGTTAGGGTGCTGCTGAACGGCTGAGGTCCCTTTCCATTTGATAGTGCGCACATTTGTTGACTGGCGCACCCAGAATGCTTGGGCAGCCTCGAACCCAGCTGAGTTCGTGAAAGCACCCTATCACCACCAATGAAAATCAAATGCTCATGACGTAAGCGTTGAACGTACCTCGAGCATGTGCGCCCTCGAAAAGGACTCTCGGTTGAGAAGGCCTGGCTGCAAATCTTTCTTCACGTCCAACAAGTACAGCAATTCCTTCGAGAGGTGGCTCATGCTTCCACCGTCAAGCGCAATATGATGGGAAACGAGGAACAATTCCGTACCTCCCGCACTCATAACGATCAACCAGCGAACGGCGAAGGTAGATGACAGGTCCACTGCGGTTCGTAAGAGTGAGTTGACCTTGGCGTCTGCGCGAGTGTTATTGGATTTCGTAATAATTTGAAGAGTCGGCGTGACGCTGGCGTCCCACTCGGCGATGAACGGTTTGAACTGATACTTGTTCGCGTTGTGGAAGGTGGAGCGCAAGATGGAGTGACGGTGAGTGAGGGTGTTTATGGCTACGACCGTTTTTAGCTGTTGCCTGATCGACCCACCCCTAGTACTCACCACCATAAAGGGCGTCCAGAGAATAATCAAACTCGGCTTTGCTTTCTTTTGTGAAGGCGAATTTCATGGTAAGGTTATAGAGAGTGTGATGAGGAGCAAGACTATACGCAAGCCAGAGGCCTTCTTGGGCTCGCGTCATGGGATAAACAGCGACGACATCTAAGGGTAGTTGTCCGTCGGAATGAGGCTGTAGAGGCTGAAGAATTGGTAGCTCGGGTCCAGTGAGGAAAGGCATAATAGTCGACATGGTGTACGGCTCTACGAATGAGGTGAATATCAGTTGAGCTTTTGGCGATTTTTGACTGAGAGCTCGGAAGTGTTGCTTCGGATAAGCAAGGTGTTTTCCCGCCGGTCACAAATATTCCCATTTCGCTGCACGGTTCGATATGGCGAATTATGCCAGTATGACAGCATAAATTTGCCGAATTTCGCATACCCTAGGATCAATTAGTAAAGCGCCGCTATAACGTCATTGCGCTCCCGAACGGGTAACAAAATAACCCTTCATCTTGCGTGTAACAATGCGCCGGAGGCACCACGAAGGGGATCTAGCCAGAACAAGTCGTAGCGTCTTTCTCAAACAAGGCATCGAGTTCTCAGAGTCAGGGTTCCAGAAATCTTTTTGGACTTAAGAAACTCTGTGTTACGATAAGCTCGAAAGGGGTTCCCGAAACGTAACGCGCGCAACATTCGCCCTTTCAAACACGAGAAATCGTTTTGGGAACTGACGAATTTTTCGGCTGCGAGTTCAACGCAATTGTTGGCAAATAACTTCCATGGAGCTGTAGGGATATCTTGATCGAACGATTTTGCCTCCATCATTCTGTTTGAGAGAGGAAATTCTCCTTAGTTTGACCAGTATGAAGACTCTCCATTTGTGATAGCCTGAATTCTAGTGTCATTCCACATGCCATCATTCATTTATGTTTTGCGTCCTAAAAAACATTCCGCATGCCATCACTCAAGTCATTATCAAAATGCTATGTTTTTTCTCACGTCATTCTTGACAGATTATTATCGATTTCGAGTAATATTCGCCCACAAACGCTGTGTCCCTTGCAAGGGAAAAATACAATAGTGTATGTTGTCGTACCTTCTTGTCACAAACGACAGCGAGACGTCTGTCAATTCCTTCGAAGTCAGAACATCTTAAAAAGTGCCACCAACGCCAGTGATCATGCGCGGGTCATTTTGGCTGTGCTCAATCCCATAACTGTCAAGTTGGAAAGTTCCCGGGAATAATTTAGTCAGCCACGTCCCGCAAACTAATTCCTTGGGGGTTTGTATTGTGTTAGACACGGCTTTCTAGAGCTAAGACGGGCATGGCGGGTACATGAATCGCGTTACAAAAATTCCCCATCCAGAAAATATAGAGAAGTATGTGTTCTAGCAGCCTGTGTTTAGATCTCGCACCAGTTTTACCTTTGGCCGACCCCGCGATTCCCATTTCAGGGCAATGAACGCATCTATGACGTAGATAATCAATCTAACCTAATAGTAATAACCGTCAGGTTCATGCAGACCCTTGGCAGACCCCCATCAAAAACGAGCGGTGCTAATCGGTGATATTATAAGAAGATGCCATTCTATGCCATTTGGCATTTGCCGTGATACATTGAGGAAGTTCGAAGAAGGCGATGATGCGTCATAAATACTTTCCCTAGCGACTCAGTAGCCAAATATCCCATCACCAACTTTTCGTGTTACAGATGAGCTATTCAACGTCCTGCGTGCTTCACAAGACGCCCATCACTCCCCCGATCGCGGTCGCCGCGAAAGGAATTTATTTCGACCTCGAGGATGGACGACACATCATCGACGCGGTTGGTGGTGCTGCCGTCGCTTGTATAGGAAGTGGTCACCCTGAAGTCGTGGAGGCCATCAGAAAACAAGCTGGCAAGGTCTCTTGTAAGTTAAGCGGATGTTTGGCACACCCTGAGAAATTCGTTCTCAACCCGCTCTACTCAGATACCTTTCATCAACAACTCAGCAATGAACCAGCCGAACTCCTTGCGAGGAATATCATTGAAAACAGCAAAGGAGCATTCGCCTTGTGCGGATTTGTGGCTGGTGGTAAAATCGTGTATACTAAACTGTTTAACCGCCTAACGCCCTTTGTAAAGGAACGGAGGCGATGGAAGGAGCAATCAAAACTGCAAGACAGTACTTCTATGAAACCGGTCAACCGCAACGAACGAAATATATCGGACGCAAAATATCCTACCACGGTGCATCGCTTGGAACCCTGGGCGTCGCGTTCAATGGTCCTCGTCGTGCTCCATACGAACCGGTCTTAGATCACGAAACCTTTCATCACGTTTCACCTCCATACGCGCGTAGATTTAAAGCGGAAAACGAAACGGAAGAAGAATTCGTAGAACGACTCCGAAATGAGCTCGATGCGAAATTTCAAGAATTAGGCGCTGACACGGTAATTGCATGTGAGTCACGAAACCGCGGTTCTAGATTTGAACTAACAATATCGCCTTATTTTTAGTCGTTGCAGAAACTGTTACCGGCGCGAGCTCCGGCGTCGTTATCCCGCCTAAAGGTTATTTCAAGGCCGTGAAATCAGTTTGCGACAAATACGGGGCTCTCCTCATTCTGGACGAGGTCATGTGTGGGATGGGTCGTGAGTTTCCTAATTTTAATCGAGCATGCGCAACACTTCATCTATCTAACAGGTGTTGGTACTCTGCACGCATGGGAGACCTTCGGAGACGGAATTACTCCAGATATTCAAGGCGTCGCAAAGGGGCTTGGCGCAGGGTAATTTAAATATCCCCACCCATCCGCCCTTCTCTCAGCCATTTCACAGGTACACCCCCATGGGAGCGGTCCTCGTTTCTAAAAAGGTAGCCGACGGCATGCGATCCAGAGCGGGTGTTTGGCAGCACGGATACACATATCAAGCCCACCCCCTCTGTTGCGCGGCATCTCTCGCCGTTCAGAAAATTCTCGAGAAGGAGAACCTCCTCGAAAACATTAAAACTCAAGGAGAGCTTTTAGGAAGCCTCCTGCGCTCCCGCTTACTTGGTCCTGCCGCTGTAGCAGCCCCGTACGTTTTTGATATTCGCGGGAAAGGCGGGTTCTGGGCTGTTGAGTTCGATATTACTGGGAAGAACGCATTGGAACTTGGCGGCAAACGCTTTGGTCCCCTCGTTGAAGAGCGTTGCTTCAAGAATGGAATGATGATTATGGGGATGTCTGGGGGCGCTAATTATGAGGGGACCTTGGGTGATCATTGCATGTTCGCGCCAGCGTATAATGTCACGGCGGAGGAGATCACACGTATTGTTGACATTTTTGTCCAGAGCGTTGAGGAGGTTATTAAAGAGGCTGCAGGAAATAAGTAGCTTCATTGCGCTGTATGAACTTATGTCAATTTTATTTCTTGGTATGCACGTCCGTATCTCTCTTGAAATATAGTGATATATTCGTTTGATCTACATCTTTGCACTTTTTGTAAGCTTAGAACAAAAAAAAATCATGCAAGAGTCTGACACCCTACTCCCTTTCATTAGTAAATTCACGTGAAAATAGCTGACATAAAAAAAAATGACAAGTGCGAATTCTACCCTTTATCTTACACTTCTATGTTGATCTCCATGAGGATCCATTTATGAAAGTCATCTCGCACTAAGAGAGCTAACCTCCATGGTACTAACAAGAGGCGAGTCAGAGAATGGTGGAGTAAGTTACGGTCGGGACAAGCAGCCTGATGTGGTAAGATGCTGTGGATGCTCAATGAACGTTATACTATTATCCATTGATTATCCACAGCAATTGTTCCGTGTTTCAAGTCCCAATAAATAAAACGAAGCCATCTCTTTCGCGCACACTAGCTCGTAGACAGTGCAGATATCATGATGGACACGGCTATCAGCATAGAAAATGCATGCTTCGCGCATTTGTCGCCAGTGGTCTAGAATCATCTCGTTATCTTCTTGCCTCAAACGCTGATTTTAATCATTTTCCATATGATCACCGATATCTTGATAGGATATTCCGCCGGTGTTGCAGTTTCCCGAATGTCCAAGCAGCAATCATTCCGATACCGTAAAAATCGCGACACTATGATGTCATGTGTAATAGTCGCGGTCCTCGGATTCCAGTTCTTGATCGCGTCTCCCAGCAGAGCGAACTTATCGCATGTACGAGTCCGCAAAGGTATAGCCCGCGCGCCATGTGTGACCTGCAGGTCAATTTTTTGTACAGTTTATATCATGTTGACATACGGCAGAGTGGCTAAATATCCATCCCCGACCCCCGATGACCAATTATCCGATGATTTGTTAACTGGTTAATCTTAACAACCGGAAAGGAGCGAAAGAGGGAGGGTTCCCGTTCGAGAACTGTTCAAAAGTGCGACTGGGGTCAGAGCGAGGAGCGTGAATACAAGAGCAAACACAAATACCGCACGAGGGTAAAACATACGAAAAAGACGACCATAGAAAAATCGAATACTCGTACCTCGGACTCGTAACAAAATTCCTAATACAATACAAAAGCTTGAACCAATCCAAATTTTGGGATCGTAAATCGAGATTCTTAGTTGCGTGGTGATTCGTCATTTGCTATGGAACTTGGTATGGAACGTTGGAAACTACCAGAACGAGAACCTCCGTCCTGGTCGTGTGGCAGTTACAATGTAGCTCAATATAAGAAATCGCGCGGTTCTTATGGTTCTATAATCGTTGGTGTGTTTCTGGAGTTTCCATCCCACAGGATGCGAAAATTGATTCTTAGCCACACCATCGATTCTCATACACATAACGAAAAAAACGCATCATTTGCCATGGAACGTTGGAAACTAGAGGATAAGAACCGCCGCCCTGTTCGTCTTGTAATTAAAATGTAGCTAAGTATAAGAAATCGCGCAGCTGTGGCGGTTCCATGCCAATGGCGCATCTTTGGCGGTTCCAAAGCGCATTTACAGAGTTTCCATTTCAGATGGTGTAGTGAGACTAAGCACGTTCGCTTTCTGATTAGAAGTATAATCGGCAGTAGTTCTGCTGCTTCCAGTGATGACGAATGAGCTCAAGGCGGGGAGCACGTTCGCCTTCTATCTTGTCACGGCAATTAAGCTGAAGGAAAAGTTCCCAAGCCCCACCGTCAAGGGTATAGAGCAAGAAAAACATGTATTACTGAAAGCAAGCACACAACCTCTAAAACCGTGAAGACAACAAGATTCAGATTAGACCCCAATCATCTCTAATCATCTTCCTCAACCTCCCATAACTTCGTCGGTAACCAGGCTGAAGCAAACAATGCCCCAGCCGACAGAACGACGAGTACAACATACACAAACCACCCTCCAAGAATATTCTTCTCCAGGGACAATGAAAAGAGTGATGTGGACGCTGCTGGGCCAATAGCACGGACGACAGAGATGCTAGTCTGTGCTAGGCCGTTGGTGGCGCCCAGGCTTCGTTTGTTTGGTGCAGCGGAACGGACGTAGATGAAAGCGCAGCCTAGAGATATGTAGGTTAGATCGTATGAGGGGCTTAGTGGAAGCAAACTCACTGAATCCCATATCCATAATGACATACAAGATCCCTTGAAGCGTTAGCTCAGCCCACGTAACAGCGTTGACGCCTCCATGGCGTGCAGAGAGGTTCATGAGCGGGAAGAGCGCGAACATGGGAACGAACGTCAACATCGCCGTGACGAAAATATTCTTCGTCCCAAATCGATTATAAACAGGTGTGAAAATGAATGCTTGGTAGAGGCCACTGAAAAGTCCAAAAGCACCGAGGCAGAGCCCGACGATGGGGGGCGAGAATCCGAGGCCTCCGAGGGGTATACTGATGGTGTAAAAGAGGGGCTGGAGAGCGCGAAGGGCGATGTCGAGGAGGGCAAGAAGGGAGTAGTTGACCACTGCGGTTACTACACGTGGAGTTAATACGTCCCTGATTGGGAGCTGAGCGTCTTTGGGAGTTGAGGGGGTAGAGGTGTTGCTGTCGTTGTCGTTTTGGAGGAGTGGCTGTGATTCGATGGGTTTCACGGTCTTTAAAGCGGAGGTGAGTCACTTGGTGAGGAAGGGGGAGAAAGGAGAACGTACTTCGTCTAGGCAGAAGTAGGCGAG
This sequence comes from Laccaria amethystina LaAM-08-1, assembly GCA_000827195.1. Classification (NCBI taxonomy): domain Eukaryota; kingdom Fungi; phylum Basidiomycota; class Agaricomycetes; order Agaricales; family Hydnangiaceae; genus Laccaria; species Laccaria amethystina. Next base: position 96,439 of record KN838584.1, on the reverse strand, counting down.
AAGGAACGAGAACATGCAGTAACCGGCGACACAGAAGCAGGGGAGCGCGTATGGGTATGTCTTCCAGAATTCAAAGCGGCCAAAGGTGTTGGGGAAGCGTTCGTATGGGTTCGAGAGCATACCGCCCAAGATGGGTCTGTTCGGGAGTGTTAATTACAGTTTGGATATTGTTTTTGAATGACTGGAGGCATACCCAACCGTTGCGCCGGTGGACCAGACCACTGGCATCAAGGCCATGCCTTGTGCAATGTTGGAGGAGTCAGTCAGCTCTCCCATCATGCTTTTGATGACACCAACGTTTCCATTCAAGAGACCAGCAAGGCAGCGACTGTTTACGGTATTCAGCCTCATCGAATGTGGCACGGCGGAAGAGCCCTACCTGATGACTAGTCCCCAGTAAGACTTTGACATTCCAAAGGAGATCATAGAGAGGGAAAGCCCGAACAATCCCATCAAGAGGATCGGGCGACGACCAATGGTGTCTGACCATCGACTCCATTGTAGGACGGTAAACGCTTCGGTGACGAAGAACAACGATTCCTAAAACCAGAATGAGAAGATCTCCGGAAAGAAAACTCCAACATACGATTAATCCAGCGTAGTAGCCTACTTTCTCCTCGTCCCCACCAGTAATCGGTAATTCACTGACAAGCTACGATTCTGGTCAGATTGGGTGTCATTATAGACCAACGACGACGAACCTTGTTAATGAATGGGTAGATAACCTGTGAAGTTATCGGTTCTGCGAGTTGGACCCATAGAAGGATGAATAGCTGGAACTTGGGTAGTGGTGTAGCTTTCTTTTTTGGAATGAGCGGAGTGGATTCCTGGGTATCCATAGTTGGGAAAGACGAGTGCACTGGGAGAGAGACGAATTTTTGAGAGTGAGGACCGACGTAAAAAAATACTACAAGAATTGTTGACCCTTCGTCAAATTTTTTGATTCGGCCAGGAGGAAGGCTCACAGTGACACAAGGCTAACACGTTTGCTAACTTGAGACGTCACGCTCAATATGCCTGTCACGACGCCAGCTGCCGCTTTTGACAGACAGCTTTTTCACACGCCACTTTGTGCGAACGTAATTCCCCTTCTGGAAGATGTCCAAGATTTCAAGATGTTCCCAAATCAAGTCCATCGACAGCAGAAATGTTCTCAATCTTGTCTGAATCATTTCCCGATCCACAACTCACGCGGAAAAGCGAAGCAAACGGACTATTCCAAATGTGGCCTCCTGCGATGTGGAGTTTCGTCTTCTTGGAATAATTTGACGTATATCCGTCATCGAGGGTTGGATGAGCCTGATCCGATCCACGATCCCGGCGCCGGACGGTGACTCGTTATTCAAAAGGACTATTACCCCCTTCCCTCAGCTTCTCTCCGTCGTCTTTCGTTCAAGGCATGATTTCCACACAGACTTTAGCAGGCGCCCTCGTTCTTGTCGTGGCCCGCCTCGTATGGGTGGTATACCGTCGTGCGGTCGTCAAGTCGCCTTTGCGTAACCTTCCTGGTCCACCTGTCGTTTCATGGCGGACAGGCCACCTTGGGCATCTGTACAACCCGTCTGGCATGTCGTGGCATCATGAGCTCAACCAAACATACGGCGGCGCCTGTCTCATCAAGGGGATTATGGGGGTAAACATCCACGTCAATTCACGCGTTGCGCCGTTGACTTCGAGATACAGGACGAACATCTTTATGTCTCCGATCCTAAAGCCCTTCATCAGATTTGCGTAAAAGATCAGGACATATTCGAGGAAACATCGATGTTCGTGCAGTAAGTATTCTCTCTCCCCCTTTCTTGGTAGGCATATCTTGATAACACGCACAGAGGAAACTCTGTAATCTTCGGAGACGGTCTACTCTCTACCATCGGTGACGTCCACAAACGCCAACGCAAAATCCTCAACCCTGTGTTCTCCACCGGTCACATGCGTGACGTTACCCCAATCCTATACGACGTCGTTGGCAAGGTGAGAGTTTGCCATTTTAGAAATGATTTTAACTAACCGATATAATGCAGCTCGTTGGACTCATGAAGTCACAAACCAAGACTGGTCCAGCTAAAATGGACATGCTCGACTTAATGATGCGAACCGCTCTTGAAGGTATTGGTCAAGGTGGTTTAGGCCACTCGTACAAGGCACTCGAGGCTGGCGACGGGAACTCCGCCTTCCGCGTCGCTTTGAGAAGTTTGATGTCAGTCTATTTATTGCCCAACGTCACTACCTCTTACCAATTTCATTCCAGCCCAACCATCTTTTCTCTACAAATCGAACGCCAAATCCTTCCTTTCATTCTGGCCATCGGTACTCCCGAGTTCCGTGGCAAGCTTGTCGACTTGGTACCAAGCAAACGCCTACATCGTCTTCGTGATATTGTCAATGAAATGTACATCACGAACCTCAATGTCTTCGAACACAAAAAGCGGGCTTTAAAAGAAGGCGACGAGAAGGTCCTTCAACAAGTCGGTCAAGGCCGTGATATCGTCAGCGTGCTCCGTGCGTGTTTCCCGTGCGCCATTCGTGTCATCCTTTAGTTATTTTTGTTTTTCACAGTCAAGGGAATGGAAGAGGCAGACGAAGAAGATCGACTTACCGACGCCGAGGTTCTTGCGCAACTGACGTATGTCTCTCCCATCCCTTCACTTAATCCATAACACCATCACACCCAACAGAACATTGGTGTTCACATCGCACGACACGACATCCTCAACCCTCGCCCACTTCCTCCATCTACTCGCTGTCCACCCCAAGATCCAAGACCGCCTCCGCAAGGAGATAAAAGACGCCAAAGACGCGTGGGAGCGCGATCACACCAAAGGAGACCGCGACCTTGGATACGACGAACTCAACGAGCTGCCCTTCCTAGAGAACGTATGTCGTGAGACTCTCCGTCTGTAAGCCCCTCTTCTACCCCGCATCATTTTCATCTAACTAAAGCAATGTAAAAAGTCACGCACCCGTAACGTTTATGTCCCGCACGTACGTCACCTTTCCACTCTAACTGCACACCTGATCTTTAAACCAATCACAGTGCCCGCGCACCCTCCGTCCTCCCGTTAACAACACCCATGACCGGAACTGACGGCAAACTCATCACCGAAGTCCCCGTACGCGAGAACCAAAACGTGCACATCGGCATCGCGGCTGCGAATCGCCATCCCGCGTATTGGGGCCCGGACGCAGCGGAGTGGATCCCTGATCGGTGGGCGAATGGGATCCCGAAGTTGGCGCAGGAGGCAAAGTTGCCTAGCATCTATGCGGGGACGTGAGTTATTTGGACTTGATCTTGGTGGGTGTGCGAGAGCTGATTGGGGTTGGGTTTGATGATAGGATGTCGTTCTTGGGTGGGGGGCGCGCTTGCATGTACGTTTATATATACCCCTTTTCTTTTTGTATGGTGTGCTCATTTGTTGGGAACAGTGGCTACAGATTCGCAACCATTGAAATCAGTACGTCCATTGCTTCATTCCTTGACGTGGATACTAACCATTATTCATTCATAGAAATTATCATCACAATGCTCCTGGACAACTTCAAGTTCTCTCTCTCGAAGGACGAAATCGTATGGAAGCTTGCGAATATCCAGATGCCTTGGGTGGAAGGGCAAGAGGCGCAGGGGCCGTCCATGCCGCTGACCGTTGAGCAGCTTTAGTAGGCTCAGAAAATGCCATATCTATCGTTATGTACGGGCTTAGAGTATACTTGATGTATTTTTGGTTTGCTTTGAGACTTTCATATCGGAGGTGCATGTACAATGCGTGTCGCGATAAGATAGTGACATAGTGAAGATAAACCACGACATAGCTGACAAGAATCAGGCTTTCTTGTTACCATGAGACCAGGTCTTAACAACAGAAAAGCAGACTGCCACTCTGCTTTTCCCCATATTCTTTTCTCCTGGAGCTGGGCGTCGTGGACGGACGTTGAACGTTGAACGTTGAACGTTCGAGCTGTCCTTCTTTTCGCAAATCAGTTACATATGTCCCTTTGGGACACGGCAGATGGGATGGAGCTGTTCTCCGTGGACGTTTTGGATGCACTGGGGTCGTTTTCCACTGACGAACGGTCCTTTGACGGGGAGACCCTACGGGGCGAGAATGACGAACCATTCGCCGTATTTGGGAGTCGTGAGCAGTAATTCAGAGGAATTGATTCCCCAGGCAAATATGACTGGTACATGCGTGGTGCTGACAGTCAGAGTGTTTTTGGTATGTTAGATTTTTCGTCGCCCACTAATCGTCCCGAGGTGCGCTTCTGTTTAAATACCGCAAAGCCTTATCTCACTTAGCTATAATGTTGAAATGGACGAAGAGTGGGATTCGGAAAGAAGAAGGACGACCTATCACCAAAACCTGCAAGAACCCCCAATCCCCAAGTTCAATTTTCACATTCGCCGCTCTCTGGGATCCCGACACAGGCTTCACAGCATACGAGAAGGGAAAACTACTCTCCCCTCACAAAGCCAGGGACTTTGCCGGTCATCGTCCATTCAACCCTTCAGTCGATACCTCCGTTTCAATCTTTTTTTTTTGTGTCAAATTTAAGTCTATTGGGGCGGAGCCCCATGTCAGACCTTACAACTCTATAAACTACCTAAGGCCCCTAATGCCTTACACCCCCTGCACTGGAGAGGGCACGCCCATGGTGATCATTCCCCCCCTCAGCCCGGTACGGAAACACCGTTTAGAGGTGCAACTTCTATGGCGAGCGGGGTAGTCCTGTCCTTCTGCATTTCAACCTTACCCACTCACTTGTATCTTCCTCGGGTCTCCAAGTCATGAATGCGCGATCATCCCATCCCCTCTTGTACCCTTGAAGGACTCGCAAATCCATGGAAATTCCCTTTCTTCGATCTCTCAGCCTACCCGCAGAATTTAGAGAGCCCAATTCATCCGTTGAATTCTAAGTGCGGTTTAATCAAGAAGAGGTGTACCTTTCGGATTTTATAGACCATGAGGGGTAATTCGAGTCCTTGGGGGACCATCCCGATTGCGAGCCCCATTTGGTAGGGCGGTGATTCCCGCTTCCGTAGACGCCTCTTAACTTGATTTATCTTACTCGCAGCTGTCTCGATTCTCCACAACTATCACATCAACATCGAATTACATTGACGTCGACTTCAGAGCGTCCAATCCCCCCTTTCGAGGGCCGCTGATGACTCCCAACCATTCGGCAACCCTTCCTCACACCGAGAAGAGTCGGTCGTTCAAGCCGGAGAAGTCAATGTCTCGGCTGTCGCGAGCAATTAAAGGGCGATGGTCTCGTCGTGCCCAAGATGAACACTGGGTGTTTTTTGAGGTCCAATCTGTAATTACTGATCGCATTTTGAAAGAGTAAGGCGTCGTAAGGGATCGGGCGACTGACAACTCTCTTTCCTAGTACATATATTCGTTTGACAACGCCAGCAAGTCTACGTACCGAAATTGACTCTTATTTAATTCTGGGTCTGTTTCGAGCAGTGTTTAATGGCGACTGTTCTTTTCTTGCCAGGTTTTTCCAAGACAGTTTGATGGGCATGTCTGTGATGGGGTTTTTAAGGATCTTTCAAACGAACGTGAATAAGTACAAAAAAGGGAGCCTTTAAAAATCCCTTCCATTGCAAACGAAAATCACGGATCGGTATAACGCCCAAATTTACTGGGTACACCTATTTTCCAAAGGTCGAAGAACCAACCAAAGGAAACGGCGTGGGCGGAACCTCCTTCCCGGGCGGACCAGCAGAGATGCCCAAATCAGACACCTCTCCACTCTCCACGTCGTACACCCAGCCATGGACGTACACCGCGCCTTGATCATGTGCGTAGTGCTGTTAATCAATTGTATTAGTCTGCGGAGAAAACAACAATAGGGAAAGGAAGGGACTCACATGTCGGATCAACGCCGAATCGCTGATCCTCTTCACGTTTGCCTTGACATTCTCTTCTACCAGAGCGCGGAACGCGGCTAATCGAATAAATCTCAGTACTGTCCACGAAAACGGTGTTCGGCAAACGTACGACAATGTAAATGAGGCAACTCCTCCATGCGCGGCTGTTCTTCCCGATGACGTGCAATCTCGGACCTACAACCCATCTCCATATCAACCAAACAATACTCGAAAGGAAAATGAAAAAAAAGAAGGAAAGTGCTAACCGCTCAGATGTCTCATACAAATCCCGAATATTATGTATCCAGCTCTGGACCGCCAAATCCGCAGGACTAAACTGCAGCTGAAGTCCTTGCTTCTCCGCCTCTACAGTTGGTAGTGGTGGTGGTTGTAGTGGGGACTGGAACGGGAGCATAGAGGCGGCTACGCCTCCGCATCCATAATGCCCCAGTACGACCACGTGCTTGACTTTGAGCGTTGACAGTGCGTAGGCGAGAACCGCGCTCCTAATTGGAAGATGGTCAGTAAGAGCCAAAGCGCGGGGTGCAAAGTGAGAGAGAGAGAAGAATGGAAGTGAGGAGAGACGCTGAACGAAGGCTAACTAGGGATTGGGAACATGAAGAAAACCAAGGGGACGAAGCCGAGAATGACATCGCTGTAATTGACAGGAGTGGACTGAAGGGACGGAAAGCGCAGCGGGAACACTACGATCCACGGGCAGGCAAAAACAAGAGTAACGACCGAAAGCTCGTCAAGGAAGGGGTGCGCAGCAAAAGAAAAGACTTGGGAGGGGAAATTGGATATTCGTTCAGAGACCCATGGTCACCAATGACCTTCCCGGTCATGGAGAAGAACCCAGGGATCAAGTAAAAGCGAGGAGACGGGGAGGGACGGGGGAGAACAATGCTAATAAGAAAGAAATGGAAGGAGCCAAGTTTTGAGAACCAGAATGAATGTAAAAAACGAGCGAACGGAAACCCGTGAATAGTGCGATGCCAGAAAAAAATCAACAACACCACCAAAAGAAAACACTCACGAGCTGATATCGGCCTCATCGAACTGGTTTGCGACATTTCCTGCGGTGAATATAGTACCTGGTTTAGCAGAAAAGATGCCTTGTTCATTTACCCTGCTGTCTGAGCAGTCAACGAGCATAAATGGGGGCCCTGGGCGGTGGGTTAGTAACATGCGGCATACGTGCTGCAAAGATACGGGAAGGAGCACAGAAGGAGACGGGATGAAAAGAAATTAGAGGGGACGAGAGATGGCATGCGGATCGTAGGACACAAGGAAGTGAACAGAATGTTCCACGTGGAACCTTGACAGCCATCGAAGGTGGAACAAAACACGTACGTTGACCCTCATTCGCCAGATCCTGCAACAGCCCAGGATTAGTAAGTCCCATCGTCTTCATATATTCCTGATTCCCGCGGTACAGCGCTTCGATAGCTGGACATGGCTCCCGCGTTTTCTGGCCCAGGTGGGCTTGGGTGGAGCAATGTCTGGTTATACCGCTCTGCGACAACTGCCTATCTTGCATAGACCGGCGTTGAAGATGAGCTACGCGTACGTTCAGCCAAGGAGTTCCGTGCACAAAGCATCATGCAAGACGGACCACATGCGCGCTGGCTCGGTATGTGGTGGAGTGCACGACTTGCAAGCGAGCATTGCTGGACAGGACAAATACGCTGGGCTGCGAGTTTCGCTGGTTGCGCTATGATTGCTGAGAGGGGCATTCTGTGTTTTAGGCAAAGTGGGATTGGTGGGAGAGAGTAGAGGTTTCGAGTTCGGACCTTGGCGTGAAGTTGATCATGGGTGGCGGACGGAGCTGAAAAGAAAAACGTAAAATTTGACGTTATCTAATCTTATCACAAGCAGGCTGTGCGATCGTGCCTTGCTTGCATGAGAAACGCGAGGGCGACTATTTCTCTCAGCTTTCCCTTCAGCAGTTCACAGGATGCGCAGTAACGAGGAAAGACCGTTATACAACGAAGACGGGAAAGCATCTAAGCCAGCTTTCTCTGAAGATGGTCGAGGAGGAACTGAGCCTGTGAGCGCCATCCACAGTCGTCCATTACTTATTTATTGTCTGGAACGATTGGATAGACACCGCAACTGAGAGCTGGGGTCCGTTACGGTACAACTTTATCCTATCCAGTTGCACGCGCACCATTGATCTCAACCATGCAGTATACTACCGACTCTACACCAAAGACGGTCCACTCGAATCGATCAACCCCATCTACTCCAACGACCGCTTCATCGGCCGCATCTTATCCACATCAGTGAGGCCACCTCACACCGCTACATCTATAAAGAGGCATCTATGTAAAATTGAAGGCCTAGCTTCCGAAAATTGTACTCTGTACCAGTCACTCTCGGAAAACACAGCTTTGGAGGATTCTACTCGTCTCTCGCTCCGGGGGACACCTGGACCAGGCTTATCCGTTGACGATCCGATAGCCCTGGTTTCAGGTCATGTGAGACAATCGCAGGTAGAGAGCTCAGCAGCTTCACAAGAACTACTTCAACGGGATTTCGAGCAACGATATGGTACGGTGCATTCTTTACATCTTACTTGAAAACTAACCCATCACGCTGCAAGTGTACTACCATGTTTACGACGAGCAAGGTGAAACTGTGTCAAAAACATCCTTCGACCAGAACACTCCTTCTTTGGGTCGCTTCAACACTCTCGCTATCCCACCACCTCACACTGTAGGCTCATTGAAGAACCACCTTATCGCATCCGAAAATATCTTGGCCCGCAATGTTCAGATCTTTGAGGATGAGGACGGCGAGTCCCCCATGAACGACGCGGATGCCATCGCCCTTCTTTCTGATTCATTTCCGGGGTGTATGGAGGATCAGCCGATAGCGGTAACGCACGAAGTTCAGGGTGCAGGGGTTGGCCCAAACAATAGTAAGTTAGGATCATTTAATGCTAGACTTCCGTCGTTCTCAAGTCTCTAAATAATTTCAAGTCAATAATGAGCCTCAGACGACGGGGTTACAGGCCACCTTTAC
>KN838584.1:52948-86293 GCA_000827195.1 Laccaria amethystina LaAM-08-1 | reverse complement strand
ACCTGGAAACCTGGAAAGGGAATATATACTAAAATTAGTAAAGGGTCAAGTAAGGGAAGGACTTCACTAGGCTTAACTAGGTGAGACCCTGCAGGCAGGTTTCCTGGAAAACGGACATGGGTTTCTAGGTTCCCACGTTTCAGGGTTTTTTGCGGTTTTTTTCAGTTTTTTCCGGTTTCCTCGGTTGAGAAACCGCTGGAAACTAAATTGCCTAATTACTGATGAGGCAGGTTTCCTGAAAAACGGACATGGGTTTCCAGGTTGTCATGTTTCTGGGTTTTTTTCGGTTTTTTCTGGTTTTTTCTGGTTTCCTTGGTTGAGAAACCCATGGAAACCAAATTGCCTAATTACTGATGTTGCAGCAGAATTGATCAGTTAAATAAAATTAATACTTTCCTGCTCGTGATCTTTGTTGAAATGAGTGATAAAAAGAAAATGTTGTTGCCAAAGTAGGAAGATAAAGATCAACCTTGATTTGCAGCAGCAACAATGATGAGGCAACTATTTAATGTCATTGACAGCTTGTTCTGACACAAAGAAACATGAACAAAGAATTTAATTAGTTGCCAAGAAATTAGATGAGCTGGCCTGCATAGGATTGTCTAATTCCCCAGCAATTATTTAATTCTTTGTTCCTGTTTCCTGGTGTCAGAACAAGCTTTCAACAACATTAAATCGTTGCCTCATCATTTTTGCCACGGCAAATCAGGGTTGATCTTTATCTTCCTACTTCGGCAACAACATTTTCTTTTTATAACTCATTTCAACAAAGATCACAAGCAGGAAAGTATTAATTTTATTTACAGTGTCTTGCATATTGTTTTGCACAACGAAATTCGCAACACAATGTTTGATGTGACCACCTGTCAATCAAATTTAGCCGAATAAGGTCCGCCACTGTCAAACGAGGGCACTCGAGGCTACTCGAGGCTGCCCATCGATGCGTGGGAACGTGACTGTCTGTCACATCAAATGCTGCGCTGTGAATTTCGTTGTGCAAAACAATATGCAAGACACTGTAACTGATCATTTCTGCTGCAAATGTGGAATAAAATATTTAACATAGTTATTTGCTGTTTATCACCTCTTTACCTGGTGACAAAAGCTATTTGCCCCTTGTGCGTAATGCCCCAGTACGCCCACGTGTTTGACTTTGAGTGTCGACAGTGCGTAGGCGAGAACCGTGGTCCTATTGAAAGAAATAGGCTAGTAGTGGTGAAAATGTGGTGAGAGACAAAATGTAAATGTGCAGGTAAGTGGACATTGACGGGAAATGCGAATCCTCACGGATTCAATACGAGAAGTGTACAGACCACAAATATGTATCTCCACGCCTCGAGATGAAGAAGAAAAAAAGGTAGCACTCCAGGTGAGGATGAAATAACGCAGAAATAGGGTAATTAAATCGAAAGATATAGTGGTTGAGACAGATCAGAGTGGTGGTTAGCCAGGTAAAACAACGGAAATATAAAAAGTGATGCTCTGCAAATAAGCGGTTACGGACTGATCTGCCTTGACGCTATACAAGCGAAAGAAAAGAGTAAACAGGTCAAAAATGTGTATCACCGATTGCGGACGCCTAGATAGGACTCCAGATGATGACGAAGTAGTAAGGCAGAGAGAGGGTGATTAAATTGAAAAATATAGTGGTTGAGACGAATCAGAGTGGTGTGCGGTTAGCTGGATAGAAACAACAGGCATCAAGATTAAAAAAAGCGACTACAGGCTCATCTCCCTTGACGCTATGCAAGTGGAAGAAAAGCAAGACAAAAGTGGGGTAAAGGGAAGAAAAGCGCAGCGGGAACACTACGATCCACGGGCAGGCAAAAACAAGAGTAACGACCGAAAGCTCGTCAAGGAGGGGGTGCGCAGCAAAATAATAGTGGGGAGAGCTATGGCAGCTGTCTTCATGTATTCCTGATTCCCGCGGTACTGCACTTCGATAGCTGGACATGGCTCCCGCGTTTTCTGGCCCAGGTGGGCTTGGGTGGAGCAGTGTCTGGTTATACCGCTCTGTGACCTCTGCCTATCCTGCACAGACCGCCTTTGAAGCCGAGCTATGCGTACGTTCAGCCAAGGAGTTCCAGGCACAAAGTCTCGTGCAAGACGGACCACAGGCGCGCTGGCTCAGTATGTGGTGGAGTGCACGACCAGGACAAATACGCTGGGCTGCGAGTTCTGCTGGTTGTGCTATGATTGCTGAGAGGGGCATTCTGTGTTTTAGACAGAGTGGTGACTTGATTTGGCGGACGGAGCTGAAAAGAAAAATGACGTTATCTAATCTTATCACAAGCAGGCTGTGCGATCGTGCCTTGCTTGTGGCATCAGAAACTTGGCGACTAAGTATTTCTCTCAGCTTTCCCTTCAACTGCTCACAGGATGGGCAGTAACGAAGAAAGACCGTTATACAACGAAGACGGGAAAGCATCTAAGTCAGCTTTCTCTGAAGATGGTCGAGGAGGAATTGAGCCTGTGAGTGCCCTCCACAGTCGTCCGTTACTTATATGATTTCTGAAACGATTGTATAGACACCACAACTGAGAGCTGGGGTCCGTTACGGTGCGACCTTATCCTATCCAGTTGCATGCGAATCATTGATCTCAACCCACTCATGGGCCATGCAGTATACTACCGACTATACACCAAAGACGGTCCACTCGCATCGATCTACCCCATCTACTCCAACGACCGCTTCATCAGCCGCATCTTATCCATATCAGTGAGGCCACCTCACACCGCTACATCTTTAAAGAGGCATCTATGCAAAATTGAAGGCCTAACTTCCGAAAATTGTACTCTGTACCAGTCACTCTCGGAAAACACAGCTTTGGAGGATTTTACTCGTCTCTCGCTCCGGGGGACACCTGGACCAGGCTCATCCGTTGGCGATCCGATAGCCCTGGTTTCAGGTCATGTGAGACAATCGCAGGTAGAGAGCTCAGCAGCTTCACAAGAACTACTTGAACGGGATTTCGAGCAACGATATGGTATGGTGCATTCTTTACATCTTACTTAAAAACTAACCCAACACGCTGCAAGTGTACTACCACGTTTACGATGAGCAAGGTGAAACCGTGTCAAAAACATCTTTCGACGAGAACACTCCTTCTCTAGGTCGCGTCAACACTCTCGCTATCCCACCACCTCACACTGTAGGCTCATTGAAGAACCACCTTATCGCATCCGAAAATATCTTGGCCCGCAATGTTCAGATCTTTGAGGATGAGGACGGCGAGTCCCCCATGAACGACACGGATGCCATCGCTCTTCTTTCTGATTCATTTCCGGGGTGTATGGAGGATCAGCCGATAGCGGTAACGTACGAAGTTCAGGGTGCAGGGGTTGGCCCAAACAATAGTAAGCTAGGATCATTTAATGCTAGACTTCCGTCGTTCTCAAGTCTCTAAATAATTTCAAGTCAATAATGAGCCTCAGACGACGGGGTTACAGGCCACCTTTACCAGGAAAATTAAAGCAACGCAGAATTGGAGTGAGTGACAACAATGTTGACTACATAAATATTTGCACCTGCTGTTGTTAACTTCCGAGGGACACACATTTAGATCTAGGGGACTACGATAACAGGTGGCACTCACTGAAAAAGGGGGACATCTTTCACACAAATGGTGTTTTGAGGAAGGAAGAATGGAGATACAACGGGACTGGTAGAACCTCTGGTAAGCATTCATATTTGTGGATTTGGTATGTGAGATTTACACCGCTGATATCGTCTTTCATTCAAGTTTGGGATTGCTATCTGGCGACGAACTCCGCTGGAAGAGTAGCTTGTAATTACTCCCTCGTCATCATCGTCTCAAACAAGTTGCTGAAAACCTCCGTTTTTTCCAGTTGTTGTTCGTTGTAATCTCCGTCTCCTACCCCTTTTGGATCTTTGTCTAATTCAGATATCATCGATCTCTCAGGTTATATCAGTTTCTGCTGATTCATAACGACGTTGCGAAGCACACTGATGGAGAATAGTTGACTCTTAACTTCCGATCTCCACATCCTTCTGGTTGGGCGACACGGTTGCGATATATACAACCCCACAATCCCGTACAAGTTGCAGGACAGCTGCGAAAATGGAATGCTTGCCACTTCCACAACTCAGCACGATATTGTATGTATGTATCATACTGTTCAGATACCCCACAGATCAGATGAGATCGTAATTCGTAAAAGAAGGCATGAAAAAAAAGACTCGTTCAATTCCATATATCGACGTCGTGACTAGCTTGAATGAGATAAACAGGAAGGAATATAACGAGAATTGGATGGAAGTGGTGCCGTCAAATCACTCGATTTGGCGAATGCTCCCCTTCTCATCCGGGGATCCGGATACAAGATCCTTTTCCGGGATATAGTCTTCCGCGGCGCCTAGCTCAAAAAAAGCAGCTTTGTGTTGCTCAAAGTGCACATGGAACCATGACAGCTATCGAATGTAGAATAAAACACGTACGTTGACCCTCATTCGCCAGATCCTGCAGCAGCCCAGGATTAGTCAGTCCCATCGTTTTCATGTATTCCTGATTCCCGCGGGACAGCATTCGATAGCTGGACATCATGATGGCTCCCGTGTTTTCTGGACCAGGTGGGCTTGAGTGGAGCAGTGTCTGGTTATACCGCTCTGCGACCACTGCCTATCTTGCGCAGACCGCCGTTGAAGATCAGCTACGCGTGCTTTCAGCCAAGGAATTCCATGCAAAGTATCGTGTAAGACGGGGCTGGCTCGGTATGCGGTGGCACACGAGCATTGTTGGACAGGACAAATAGGCTGGGCTGCGAGTTTCGCTGGTTGTGCTATGATTGCTGAGAGGGCCATTCTGTGTTTTAGACAGAGTGGTGGGAAGAGAGAGTAGAGGTTTGGACTCTGACCTGAGGTGGCGGACGGAGCTGAAAAGAAAAACGACGTTATCTAATCTTATCACAAGCATGCTGTGCGATCGTGCCTTGCTTGCATGAGAAACTTGAACGCGAGGCCGACTATATCTCTCTGCTTTCCCTTCAGCAGCTCACAGGATGCGCAGTAACGAGGAAAGACCGTTATACAACGAAGACGGGAAAGCATCTAAGTCAGCTTTCTCTGAAGATGGTCGAGGAGGAACTAAGCCTGTGAGTGTCATCCACAGTCGTCCATTACTTATTTGTTTTCTGAAACGATTGGATAGACACCACAGCTGAGAGCTGGGGTCCGTTACGGTACGACCTTATCCTATCCAGTTGCATGCGAATCATTGATCTCAATCCACTCATGGGCCATGCAGTATACTACCGACTATACACCAAAGACGGTCCACTCGCATCGATCTACCCCATCTACTCCAACGACCGCTCTATCAGCCGCATCTTGTCCACATCAGTGAGGCCACCTCACACCGTTACATCTATAAAGAGGCATCTATTTAAAGTTGAAGGCCTATCTTCCGAAAACTGTACTCTGTACCGGTCTCTCTCGGAAAACGCATCTTTGGAGGATTCTACTCGTCTCTCGCTCCGGGGGACACCTGGACCAGGCTCATCTGTTGAAGATCCGATAGTCCTGGTATCCAATGATGAGAGACAATTGCGGGAGAGCTCAGCAGCTTCACAAGAACTACTTGAACGGGATTTCGAGCAACGATATGGTACGGTGCATTCTTTATCTTTTACTTAAAAACTAACCCCACTCGTTGCAAGTGTACTACCGCATTTACGATGAGCAAGGTGAAACCGTTTCCAAAACGTCTTACGACGAGAACACTCCTTCTCTGGGTCGCGTCAACACTCTCGCTATTCCACCACCTCACACTCTAGCTTCATTGAAGAACCACCTTATCAAATGCGAAAATATCTTGGGCCGCGATGTACAAATCTTTGAGGATGAAGACAGCGAGTCCCCCATGAGCGACACGGATGCGATCGCTCTTCTTTCTGATTCGTTTCCCGGGTGTATGGAGGATCAGCCGATGGCGGTAACGTACGAAGTGCAGCGTACAGGGGTTGGACCAAATAATAGTAAGTTAGGATCATTTAATGTTAGACTTCCATCGTTCTCAAGTCTCTAAATAAGTTCAAGTCAATAATGAGAACCCGGCGCAACTCCGCTCTCTTTTAGCTCAAACGACAGAGGAGCTACGAAAAGCAAAGGAGGAAATAGAAAGGCTGAAACAGACACATGCGCGCGAGTTACGTGAAGCGCGAGGATCATCATCATCTCAACCCCAACCTCAGCCTCTGCTGGTGAGTAAATTAAACCATGAATTACCTTGCCTTAGATGACGGGGTTGCAGACCACCTTTACGAGAAAACTTAAAGCAAAGCGGGATTGGGGTGAGTGACAACGTTAACTATATAAATACCTTCTGTTGCTAACTTCTGAGGGGCACGCGTTCAGATCTAGGGGACTACGACAACAGGTGGCACTCGATGAAAATGGGGGATATCTTTCATACAAATGGTGCTGTGAGGAAGGAGGAGTGGAGAAACAACCGGGATGGCAATGCCCGAGTCTATGGTATGCATATTTTATGGATTTGGTATGTGGGGTTTAGAACGCTGAGATCGCTTTTTATTTAAGTTTTTGATTGCTATCAGGCGACGAACTCTGCTGGAAGAATGGCCTGTAAGTCTCCTCTCGTCGTTGTCGTCGTCCCAGCCGAGTTGCTGAAAATCTCCGTCTTCCCCAGTTGCTGTAAAAGGTAATCTCTGTCTCCTACCCTCTTGAATCTTTGTCTAATTCATATATCATCGATCTCTTAGTTTATACGAGTTTTTGCTGATGCATAACGACGGTGCGGAGTACACTCATGGAGAATCGTTGACTCTAACTCCCAATCACCACATCCTTCTGGTTGGACGAAATGGTTCCATTATGTATTTATACGATATGTACAACCTCACAATCCCGTACAAGTTGCAGGACAGCTGCGAAAATGGAATGCTTGCCACTTCAACAACTCAGCGTGATATCACATGTATCGTAACTTTCAACCCCAATCTATTTTATCAAAGTGAAAATGAAAAAAAGACTCATTCACCTTCCAGCAAGATGCAAAACCCTAGACACCTCCGCGAAATTTCTTGACTCCGCCTCGCTTTGTACAAACAACCATTTGAGGAAGGAAGCGGGCACGAATAGGGATGCTCACAGTGAGGATTTTCGGCCAATTTTCGACCAATTTCCACTTCAATTTTTGTTCAATTTTACTGCCAACTTGATATTATTTGCAGTAAAAATGAAAGAAAAATGAAAGAAAAATTAGCCAAAAATTGGCTACCATGAGCGCCCAGGTCAAGTAATTCTGGAAAAGCAGGTAAAAATTGGATTGCCAGAGGGTGTTCAACTCTCCGCCTTGAATGCAACTCTGCCGTGTTGTAGATAATTAACTACATAACCATATAGAGAATGAGCTTCTGTCTCAGGTAGGACCAAATTTTAATCGGAGAATGAAACTCAATACCAAAAATGGCACTCAAAAAATGGAATGAGAATTGGACTTTTCATGAAAATGAGCCATGGGTGCATTTTCACAATTCCTTCAATTTTGGACTCATTTTTGATTGAAAATTGAAATGAAAATTGGAATGAAAATTGGCTGAAAATCCTTACCGTGAGCGTCCCTAATGATGCAAGTCCTCCACCAACTCAGGTATATGTAATGTTATGGAGTGCTCCACACTCCAATCGAGGTTATGATGATACGGAATTACACCAAATGCGGTTGTTTGTACAAATCGAGGCGGAATCAAGAATTTTCGCAGAGGTGTCTAGGGTTTTGCATCTTGCTGTCATTTATCCAAGTCGTGATTTGTTCGAGTGAGATGGATTGGAGATGGACAAGACCGGAAGGCGATGAGAATGGGATGGAGTGGCACTCAAAGTGCGAACCTTGTTTTCTGTAGACGTTGGTAATTCGAACCCAAGTCGTCGTCGTGCGGGAACACGTCAGGATTTTTTTGTTTTTATGGGGCCCCGGTTGGCCCCGGGCGCCGAAAGGTGATTGTTTGTCACATGTCACATGTCACCGTTTACGCTGTGAGCTAGCAAGCTGTGCGGTCGTGCCTGAGAACGCGATGATCATGGGCAATTGTTTCTTTAATCTTACCCTTGACTAGCCCACAGGATGCGCACTAACGAAGAAAGGCCGTTATACAGCGAAGACGGGAGGTCATCTAGATCAGTTTTCTATGAAGACGGCCGAGGAGGAATTGAGCCTGTGAGTGCCGTTGGAGTGCCATCCGCGTCGTCCAATATGTTGTTTTTTTGAACGATTGAATAGACGCCACAACTGAGAGCCGGAGTTCGTTACGGTGCGACGTTATCCTGCCCAGTTGCACACGCATCATTAATCTCAACCCGCCCACGCAGTAAACTACCGACTTTACACCAAAGGAGGTCCACTCGAATCGATTAACCCCATCTACTCCAACGACCGCTTCATCAGCCACATATTGTCCACATCAGTGAGGCCACCTCACACTGTTGCATCTATAAAGAGGTATCTATGCAAGGTTGAAGGCCTAGCTTCTGAAAACTGTACTCTGTACCGGTCACTCTCGGAAAACGCAGCTTTGGAGGATTCTACTCGTCTCTCGCTCCGGGTGACACCTGGACCAGGCTCATCTGTTGACGATCCGATAGCCCTGGTGTCCACTGATGAGCGACAATTGCAGGTGGAAAGCTCAGCAGCTTCACAAGAACCACTTCAACGGGATTTCGAGCAACGATATGGTACGGTGCATTCTTTACATCTTACTTAAAAACTAACCTTACACGCTAAGTGTACTACCGCATTTACGACGAGCAAGGTGAAACCGTGTCAAAAACATTCTTCGACCAGAACGCTCCTTCTCTGGGTCGCGTCAGCGCACTCTCTATTCCACCACCTCACACTCTAGCTTCATTGAAGAACCATCTTATCAAATGTGAAAATATCTTGGACCGCGATGTTCAGATCTTTGAGGATGCGGACGGCGAGTCCCCCATGAACGACACGGATGCCATCGCTCTTCTTTCTGATTCGTTTCTGGGGTGTATGGAGGATCAGCCAATAGCGGTAACGCACAAAGTGCAGGGTACACGGGTTGGACCAAGTAAGAATCATTTAATGCTAGACTTCCGTCGTTCTCAAGTCTCTAAATAAGTTCAGGTCAATAATGAGAACCCGGCGCAACTCCGTTCTGTTTTAGCTCAAACGAGAGAGGAGCTACGAAAAGCAAAGGAGGAAATAGAAAGGCTGGTGAGTAAACTAAACCATGAATTGCCTTGTCTCCGACGACTGGGTTACAGACCACCTTTACGAGGAATCTCAAATCAACAAGGAATTGGAGTGAGTGACAACAACGTTGACTACAAAAGTATTCGCACCTGCTGTTGTTGACTTCTGAGGGACACACATTTAGATCTAGGGGACTTCGATAATAGGTGGCACTCGATGAAAACGGGGGATATCTTTCACACAAATGGTGTTCTGAGGAAGGAGGAATGGAAAAACAACCAGACAGGTAGTACCTCTGGTATGCATTCATATTTGGTATGTGAGTTTTAGAATGCTGATATCGCCTTTTATTCAAGTTTGGGGTTGCTTTCTGGCGACGAACTCTGCTGGAAGAGTAGCTTGTAAGTACCCCATCATCGTCGTCGTCGCAAACAAGTTGCTGAAAAACTCCGTCTTTTCCAGTTGCTATTGAAGATAATCTCCGTCTCCTACCCCTTTTGGATCTTTGTCTAATTCAGATATCATCGATATCTTAGTTTATACAAGATTTTGCTGATCCAGAACGACGCTGCGAAGTATACTCATGGAGAGTCGTTGACTCTAACTCCTGATCTCCACATCCTTCTGGTTGGGCGAAACGATTCCATTGTATACAAATGAGTACGATATGTACAACTCTACAATCCTGTACAAGTTGCAGCTGCCAAAATGGAATGCTTGCCACTTGAACAACTCAGCGCGATATCACGTAATGTTCAGATACCCCACAGATCAGATCAGATCATAATTCGTCAACACCCTACTTCATCAAAAACAAGCCATGAAAAAAAAAGACTCGTTCAATTTCATGTATCAAAGCCATGATTAGTTTGAGTGAATTCAATAAACAAGGAAGGAATGCGATGAAAGTGGTGCCCTCAAATCACTCAATTTGGTGAAAGCTCTCCTTCGCATCCGGGGCTCCTGACGGAAGATCCTTTTCCGGGATATCGTCTTCCGCGGCGCCTTGCTCAAAAGCAGCTTTGTGTTGCTCAAAGTGCGAACCATGTTTTCTGTTGATGTTGGTGAGTGAGAGGAAGGAAAAAGGAGGAGGAATCCAGCGTACTCAGGCCCCACGATGGTGATTAAGACGACGAATGCGGCGACGACACCAATGAAGATGCCTTGCACCTAGAACGGGTATGTCAGTAGGATGGTGAGGATTTTGAGTTGGGGTGCGTACCTTGGCGTAATCGGGGACGACTGTGGGATTCCCCTCCTTTATGATGGTCGTTTTGAGGTTTTGGCCCCCAACTTATAAAGTAAAGATGATTAGACTTGCAAGAATGGTGAAAGACGCGGACGTACCGGTTTCAATTTGTGCAGAAGCGGAGGAAACCATCTATGCAAATATGATTATCCGAGGTCAAGATGAGAGGTGAAAGACTTACGTTTCCAAGTTGGTATGCAACACCGGGGAAAGTCGCACGAAAAGCGGGAGGCGACAACTCGGCCAACTGGATGGGAATCTATGCGGGTATTAAAGGAGGGACTGTAAGGAGAAAGAAAGTTCGTAGCTCACCACACCCCATGCGCCTTGAACACCGAATTGGATGCAGAACGCGCCAGCGGAAAGAGCGCTGAACGAGCTTGGCAGAATCCAGAGAGGAATGAAAGCTATATCCCCGGAAAAAGTCAGACCGTATCCGAGGGAGGTATGTGTGGCGATAAATTACCTCCAATGAGAAGGACCATGATGCTGAAAACTTCGTCAATAGGAGAGATATATGGAAGGAAGACTGAGTCACATACATTATCGTCAAGCGACGGCCAATGTACTGACTGACAAACCCAGCAACGACGCCACCCCTGTAAATATTTCCTATGTTAAATATAAATTTGACTTAAGCAGCAAACAGGCACGTACGCAATGGCACCCTGGTCGAGAGATAAAATAATCAGTATAGCATTGTGGACTTTTATATAAGTGAAGACTACCAAGTTTCCGATGATGGTGGCGACTGTGGCGTTGTGAGCTGAGAAGCCCTTGGACTGCTGAAGGTAAGTGGGATACAAATCCTATACGAATAAGCGGTAAGGTATCTGAGATTAGAGTTCGAGATAGGCCAATGCTTAATAACGCACCTGAGAGCCGTGGGAGAGGAAGTTGAATCCTTGAAACGATATCAGAATGGGCACTTGAAAACGGAGTAACCTCCACGTGCCTGTCATAAGCAATACGGCGTAGATGCACAAAAGCCAGTGACGCTTGAGCATCTCCTTAACTTCATGCAAGAATATCTTTGTCTTCTTCGATGTATTGGCTCCCTTGGCACGGTCGGCTTCCTTTGCACGTAAGAAGTACTCGCTCTCGGGGAGGAGGGCACGGAGGAAGGCGGTGAAGAGAGAAATCCCGGAAGCGGTCCAGAAGAGAGCTCTCCAGCCCGATTTCACTTCTGGAACGAGGTATAGATTGATCACAGCAGCGATAAGGTATCCAACCGCATAACCCTCCTGTAGGAAACCACTACCGACGCCGCGAAGTTCGACTGGCAAGTTTTCTAGAGCTGTGGACGCTGCTAGACCCCAGATTCCACCCATGCCAACACCAAAGAGGGATCGGAGCGCAAGGAACTGCTTGAAGTTGTGCACGAATCCAGCGCCGAGCTCGAGGACGGCGACAAGGACGAGGTTACAAACGAGGGGCCATTTCCTGCCATAGCGATCTGAGACAATGCCGAATAACACCTGATGACAAGAAGGGTTAAGAGTCGGAGCGAGCAAGGGAAGCGAGATAGGCGTACCGCTCCCAGCGGTCGGAACAACAATGTGAGGGTAATTGCGGTCGTCTATCAACAATTGTCGGTTCTATTCTGGACCACTGATCATAGACAACGCACGATGTCGTGAGTAGACTTATTGAATTGATCTTGAAGGTGCGTAACGCTGAGGGATACAGAGAAGAAGTCGATAGCGTCGCACGTCCACGCCAGCCATCTAAAAAAAAAGAGTCAGATCAATTGACATGCAACGTCGAGCGCTGATCGGGGTTAGGTATGACGTACCCGCAGAAGAACTGAGCCCATTGGAGCCAAGTCACGCTGGCGATGACGGTAAGCAGTGGCCTTGAATGCTTGCCCTCTTCTCTGCGGGGGACGAGGTTTCGCAAGAAGTAGGGGGCCATCGCTTACGCTGATGATGGAATGGTAACAAGTGAGGAACCTAAAATCCGATGGCCGAGGAAGAGCGGTTTTATATAAGAGCTTCTCCATCCCGATCCTCTAGCTGTGATTGAAGTTATTTTTAGCTTCTGTGCATGAGTGGCCGGGTGATATTTCGGTTGCAGGGCCAAGTAGACAGTGGAGTGATTTAAGAGATCTTGTAACACTTCAGGGATGTCTTGGCTGATGTTTGGGTGGTAGAATGGCGCAGAGATCCTTGCTAGGTCACGAAGCTTTTTTTCAATGTTTTGCGCTCAGCCGAGTCGGTCGTATGCTGACGACGTGTGTCTGTGGGGCGTTGTCCCTTTATGTCATAAGATCATGATGGAATCGTCCAAAGACCGACAATCCCCCGACGGTAACTTTTCCTGGTTGTTCATGCGTGGAGATAAGGTTTGTGAATCAAGGTCTTCATTCCTGCTGCGTGAGCAATGGGTTTTGTGGTGGACGAACGGGTGGGAAAAAAATGGCATGGCAGTGAGACGTCACGTGTACTTATGTTGCTAAGTTCAGACCTTGGCCTAAGCAAAGCTCATCATCTCTCTTTTGCCCTCTTAGCATTCATCAAGTCATGTGGTTCGAATTATTTAAATCTTTTGCAGTCAAATTGGCTTTTCATTTGTGATCTGTGTCAATTTTGTGAGTAGTGAGAAATGTACCAGGCAGGGAATGGTGCATGACCATGCCTCAGAAATCTTCAAGCTTTCTACATGGATTATTGAGTGTAAAATGCCAATGGTCACATGTATGGTTGTGTGCACCTAATGTTAATATTGGATTCATGATGTAATTATAAATTTTGTTGTAGCACTGGGCTTTGCAGCTTGCTGCCCTATGTGCTTTTTGAGTTACAATGGGCAAAGTTCAAATGCTTTTCAGATGATAAGTTACTGCTTTGTGCCACAATCAAGAACAATACCAAAGAAAAAAAAATTATGTCAACAACCTCATCTCTCAACAATCAGAGATATATTTCTGTCATAGGTTCAACTATGACAGAAAGTTGAACCTATGACAGAAATATATCTCTGATTGTTGAGAGATGAAGGCAGGAGGCAAGTCAACTGTTAGGCATAAGAGTCAGTACATAGGTTTAACTACATAGTGTATTATGTAATATGGTGAAAGACTTGTATGTCAAGACTGCCCTTCAAGTTGTCAATGTGTTTTTGTTGGATAGGAACTGTGGGTGCATTAAAAAACCTCCCATAGCCTATGCTGCTAGATTTTTATATCACTAGTGCAGAGCTTCACTGTGCTCAGCCCCTTGCCCCAGGCCCTTTTGATTGGGATTTGGACAATCACATGAACAATAGGGTGGTGTAAACAGAAGCCAAACAAATACCATAGCAAAGCAGCAAGGGGCATGTTCTGTGGAAGTGTTGTGTGGCATGGCATAAAATATCTGTGATCTGAATATTTGCATTTTACATTCTCACCCCCCTTTGTTGTGCTGCTTGGGAAACAGTCAGACTCCTCATTGTTGAGGTGTAAACAGATATAAATAAAAAATTGGCCACACTGTTGTTAAGTCAGAACAACCCCAATCATGCTTCAATGTGCTAAGCCCCTCACTCCTTTTGATTACAAAAAATTGGATTTCTGGCTTTGTCATAGCAGAATAGCAAGGGCTGCATTCTGTGGAAACCTTGCATTGCATGGGCATGGCATAAGAATATTTGTATTTTACATTTTGATGAAACCATAGTGCAGGTTACTGATGTGTTAGACACTTATTATTTACACATAACTACTGTGATTACTTTGTTTACTGTGTGGTCATTTGTCACTACATACAACTGGTTGGCTTGCCTCCACTGAAAGAAAGACAGACAGGGTGGTCACAATCCCAATGAGCATTGATACAGAGTGTAACAATACACTCCTAAAAATGCGAATTTTTAGCATTTTACATACAAAACCCAATAGTACTATATAATACATTTACAATAATTACAAGGATCAATGGACAAGCCCTGTCCAGTTGATCAAAGTATTTATCTAAGAAATGTGCAGTCTATGGTAGAAGAAATTGTGGTTGGCACGTGAATGGGCCACTTCAATATGCTCGAAGCCTATAAAAGGCAACACTACCACGAAATATTACACTACAGGTGTTTTAGAGTAGAAACACCTCAGCACAGGGTGTTGGAAAATACACTAAACATGGGTATATATTATCAAAGGATTAAATTTATTAATATGATGAAAGATGTGTATGCAAATAAATGCGACGCAAGCCAGATGTGTGAAGTCAGAAAGTCATGTGTGGAAAAGTATTATGCAAGCAAGCTCAATTAGTTGAACTCATCACACAAAAAGAATACCTCTGATATTATGTTGCCTCGAGAAATTAGGTTTTAGGAAAATATTATCTTTCCTTCCTAATTAAAATAAGAGCATACTACTAGTGCTAACTACAGTATAAGTATGAAGCCTAGTAATAAAAAGAAATCATTAAAGTACAAGGTTTGCGAGCATGCGAGCCATTCCCGGAAGTTGCCGTGCGTGCATTGAAAGTGATGCATTGTGTGCCACAACTGCATGAAAGTACAAAACACCCAGAATAAAACAGTTCGGACACGTCGGCCGCAATGGAATACCTTTGTTCCATACTAAAAACATATGCTAGGACTATTGAATGGCATTGTGATGTTCTAAATACAGAGCAAAGCCAAGATAAAGATTTTCTATTGAAAATCTACCTAGAAAATCATAGGCTATAGGTTTTTGATGGCAATGGATCAATGGATCAGCAAGCCTATCAACACTATGATGCAATACATCTTCATAGTAACCTAAACAATAGAGAAAGAAAACACGTGAAATCGAAGAGAGATAAAAATAGAATTTCGGCTATTTCCGCATATGCATCAAAACTGATGCGTTCAAAGAATTAGAGACAATACACTACAAAATCTGTAGTGTCCCTTGAAAATGACTACAAAATAAATACCATACACTAGTAAAATATAGGAGCTACTCGGCTATTGAAGTATTACTGTAGAAAAACACATGTAAAAGCATAGATAAGGTATTTTTGTATTTAAGGAGTGTGCAAGCAGGTCTAAATGCAAGGAATCATCCCACATTGACCAGCTAGTTGCACTCCAAGTAGAGACTCAGGAGGTGGACAGTTGTATTCAATTTTAAGGAGTTTTCTTTGTGATTAAGACCGCCACATGGATGATTGGATAGAGAGTATAAAGGACCAACCAAAAATCCGCAAAAACTTGTAATTGATAGTCATATTTAAAAATGTTTCTGCGACAAATGTGTCAATTATACTGGAGGTGCACAATCCTGGGTAAGTGTGACAACCAGTGACATGCCATGCGACAGTGTCACACAGCCCATTTCTTGAGACATCGAGTTTGTACTTTCCACATCACCTATTGAACATACTTTTTGCAATGAATATGATGACATTAAGTGAATTAATCCACTGAGAAAGTTTTATATGCAATGAATGTATTTATTAATGCAAAAATGCGAAATTAGCCTATACTCCCTGCCAAATATGGCGCTCTGGAGAGATTGGACCATAATTTTTCAACCACAGCATGCATGAACACGATTTGTAGGATGTTTTTACTCGAAATTTAAATTCCAATCGATTGACGGGTCCAGAACTTTTTTTGTGGCCCCTGTGTCGAGATAACGCTAAAAATGGGTACTTTAACATGGTTAAGGGGTAGTAATTAAAATTATGGACCCGTCAGATTGAAGCCACATATTAATCGATGATTTCGTCTCTACAAACCTAAGCCCAAATCCTATCTGTTGTGGAGTAGATAGCTCGAGTAGGCAACCTGGGGCTAATAGGTGCTGCATAACCACCAAAATCAAATACACCATATATTTTTATACATTTAGATAGATATTAGTTATACAATTCTGGTGCACTTTTTTTCATGTAAATTGGTGGAGAAATGACTGAGCTACATTGTTTACAAGTTTGAGCTGTCTGGAAATGCAGTGGTGGTCACTTGTCTGCTTCCTGGTTTGTGTGCCTGTTTTTGGCCACTGCATTTCCAGACAGCTCAAACTTGTAAACAATGTAGCTCAGTCATTTCTCCACCAATTTACATGAAAAAAAGTGCACCGGAATTGTATAACTAATATCTATCTAAATGTATAAAAATATATGGTGTATTTGATTTTGGTGGTTATGCAGCACCTATTAGCCCCAGGTTGCCTACTCGAGCTATCTACTCCACAACAGATAGGATTTGGGCTTAGGTTTGTAGAGACGAAATCATCGATTAATATGTGGCTTCAATCTGACGGGTCCATAATTTTAATTACTACCCCTTAACCATGTTAAAGTACCCATTTTTAGCGTTATCTCGACACAGGGGCCACAAAAAAAGTTCTGGACCCGTCAATCGATTGGAATTTAAATTTCGAGTAAAAACATCCTACAAATCGTGTTCATGCATGCTGTGGTTGAAAAATTATGGTCCAATCTCTCCAGAGCGCCATATTTGGCAGGGAGTATAGGCTAATTTCGCATTTTTGCATTAATAAATACATTCATTGCATATAAAACTTTCTCAGTGGATTAATTCACTTAATGTCATCATATTCATTGCAAAAAGTATGTTCAATAGGTGATGTGGAAAGTACAAACTCGATGTCTCAAGAAATGGGCTGTGTGACACTGTCGCATGGCATGTCACTGGTTGTCACACTTACCCAGGATTGTGCACCTCCAATTATACAGGTGGCAACTGGGACAGTAACAATGCCTGCTAGGTTCACAGAATAAGCCTGGTGAAAGAGCTGCTGTTTTGGAGTTGGTAGTTCAAAGGCCAATTGGGGAGTTGAGAATGAATCGCAGCGTGAAGATTCAAGGGGTGTGCGGGCATTTGCCGGAGCACACAGGGTGAGGAGGGGGGGGGGGCAGGAAGCTCCTTATACAAATAACTTTTTTTTGGTGATTTGCAACTTTGGACAGACCCTAGGATGCAAGTGTGGGCGTCAGAACACAAATGCCCTTGTTTAGGACCTTTTGAGGGCATATGGCATCATTGTCACGAGATAAACAGCAGTCATCACCGAAAATTTTCCATACAGAGCAATTTTCTCGCTTAACGTTATCACAGATTGACAGATGGCAAAGAAGAAGGTGCGTTCTAAGTCCCCTAGTCCCCATTCAGCCACTCATACCCACGACTTCAATCTTATCTTAGCGACTATCTGAATTCACGGCCTTGAGTACACAATCTTGCAACGCTTGTGAGCTCGAAGTGAAAATTGGACTTGGTGGGGAGTCCAACTGGACTACACATACAGAGAGTGTGACCCATCGCAAAAACGAGGCCGCCAAAAATTCTAATGCTAAGTCTAAATTAACATCTTTCTTCAAAAAGAAGCTGCCTGGAAGTTCATCCAGATCCTCGCCGTTGACTGCGGCTCCTTCTCCGCTACAAGATCCCACACCCTCGTTCTCCGGTTCATCTCAGGATGGCCCTTCTTCCGCACCTCCCATCGTCAACACTCCGGATGACGAACATATGGTTATTAACTCGGATGGCTCGCCTCTACCGCCACCTCCCAGCGCTGGCGCCGTTTCCTCAAGCTCTCTTCTTTCGGAACTCGAACGTGTATCGGTATCCTGACCTTTGTCCATCCCTGAAGGCACAGAAATGGATGTCCTTGCATGATTTTCCGGAAACCCCGTTCTGGAGCTGGAAGCCGGTCAAGATGTCTGGGAAATGGCAGATTGAACACTTAACGGAGCCGTTGGATACGATAAAACGGTCGAGGATATCACGAAGATTATTCGACGAGGTTCTCGCAGCATGGATGGGCTATGCAGGTGGTTAAGGGTTCTCGTTTCTGAGTTGCAGGTTGAAGAGATTTTGCTTGAGGGGAAAATTAATCGCTTGATTAGCACAATGGTTGCAGTGTAAGTTCTTTCAATATTCTAATAACTAGAGCATCACTGAGAATTTATTCAGAGGAGGGACCTTAGCACCGTCAGAAAATCCTACATCCCCCGTGGACATAAATCCAACAGCGGCACCAGCTAAAGCACCCAAAGCAAAACACATGCCAAAGCCTGCCGCTCCTGCGTGCCCAGGATATTACTTCAAATTCCCTCCCGGCCAGTCCCTGTATACCTCGTACGCCTTTCAAATTCATGTGATCCAAGTACTACCATGGTCACTGGAGCTCAATGATCTGAACCGCCTTGTTTTACATTCCAAGGAGTGCTCTGGCGTAGCAAAAGCATTGTTGAAGGGCAAGGAAGCTGCCCCACTCCCCTGCACATCGTGCGTGAATCTCCAAAATCATGCGGTTATTATGGGTATACGGCACCGTGCTCTGGATGGTGCTCACGAACATACACCTTGGTCATTCCTCAGCGCCGGTCAAATGCTTTCATTGCTTTGGCGAAAGTCCCACATCATCAATCGCCTCAAGCTGCAGTCTCTCAATGCTGCCCACAAGATTGGCGTACGAAATTGACATCTCGCGGCCTGGAAACGACTTTCCATGGCTATTGGATGTGAGGACATCCCACGTATTTGAAGTCTTATGGCAGCCCAACATTGTGCTGGTGCCAGCGTCTTCACAATGCTCGGAAAAATTGACCAGGCAGCACGGCACGTATACAGCCCCCGTGGCTACCAAATTACAGACTTCCAGTGATCCTACCTAATCTATAAACTCGGTGGTAGAGCCACGGCTAATATCACACACAGGTCTTTAGGCATTCCCTCCATCGACGTGACAAAACGTCATATTGCGACGGCTCCTCTTCGGTCTTCATCAGGCTTCCCAACAGCCCCTGAACTCCAGTCCAATCTCTCCATTTGTTACCCGCCGCGCACAGAAGAGTTGGGTTCGGTCGACTCTCAAAGGATCCAAGGAATGACAATGGCTGTGGATGAACTGAAGATCCAGGAATGTCTTCGATGGGACCCCCATTCAAACCACATTCTAGGGGTCTGTCGAGAGCATGGCGGTCGATTGGGTGCATCTGCACTCAAGTTTCGTTCAATAATCCAAGCTGACACTGTGCTCACTGGTTTAAAAGATAAATTTATTCATTTTGCTACGGAGGTGTGTGTCAAATCTTTGACGAATAACTAATTAAGAATTGATGTTTGTGATATAGGCAACTGTCATTGGCACCAGCATACTTTCTGGCGATCCAAGTGATTATACAACCAGGCCCTTCATAATATCAGGGAGTTGCAAAGAAGAACTGGTCGAGGACCAGGAACTTCTTCTTCGACGCGCAAGTAACGCTTTGATAGTGACCCAGCGTGCCAACAGAAGATGGCTTCACTGCATAGCATCAGATGGGGACTCGTGCCGTCACCGTGCTCTATGTAATATCACACTCATTTCGGACCTTCAGCCGTCTAGCCGGCTGTACTCTGTTCTTTCTTTATTGCTCTTTTTCAATACGCGATGCGGTGCTGATGAAATAATGTCTGACTTCGACTGGAAACACGTCCTGAAACGCTTTCGAAATACCCTGTTGCGCCTCAAAGGAATTTCAATTAATGGAGTACCCCTCAGCACATCAACGCTCAAATTTCATTTGGTTGCCTGTGGAATGTCACGGTCAGCTGCAGACACTCTTCTTGCTCCTAACGACAAGCAAGATGTCGTCCTAATGATCAAGCTGCTTAACGCTATCGCCAACCTCACCCCTGCTTCTGAGACAGACACACCATTGATTAAATCCACCCGCCAAGTTCTTATCCTTCTGGGTCGAGTCTACCATCACTTGCTCAACATATATGAACATCCAGCTTTCCCTTCACGAGCAGCTCGTCCATCTCAGTGCCGCTGCTCACCTAATTCTTGCAATCTATCACACTGATAAGGGTGAGTTTATCCCTGTGCAAACATTCTTTGATGTTATGTCAATGATCAAGAATGTGTATTTTTGTGTGGCGAAAACTCAGGTCGACGACATAACTGGCCATTTCTGGATCATTTTACTCGGTACGGATGGTCTAGAGAAGGTCTTTGGTAAAGTACGCACCATGGTTGGAAATGACACCAATGCCGACCAACTGCAGCTTACCAACCGCATCGACAGTGCAGTCCAGTGTGTGAAAATTCTCGAAATGCACCCGGAGTGGGGTGACCAAAGCCGACGTCTCGACGCTAAACCTTTGCCATCTGACGCCGCGGATATCTCTAGAAAATATGACCACATCAATCCTAAGTCATGGAAGGGCGACACCCAGGTGCAAAATGTTGTCCTTGGTGGTTCCTGGTCTGCAGGCTTTCGAGCTGCAGAAACTGAGCTAGCCGACACACAATTTCCTTCCCCGTTTGATGGTATGGAGGAGACAGGTGGCTATGACATTATGTGTCCGTTTGGAAATGGAAAGATGGTACTTGTTGATGGTGGCCTTGCAGCTGGTGAACGTGACGAGACTGAGGAAGAAAGGGATGATTCATTGGTGGCTATCCAGAATGAAGCCACGGCTCCAAATCCTGAGGATGGTGCCGACATTGAACCTGATTTTGATGATATCACAGGTACTTCCGAACTCACTGAATCTCCAACGCCTCAGGCCCCAGAAGCTTGGATACCCATTGAAGATAGTAGCTCATCGAAAGCGAAGAAGGTCCACAAAGCGAGCATACTTTGACTCTACTTGAGCCCTCTAACCATTTCCGACTCAAAAGACCGATTGAAACATGTCCGCAGCTTCTCCCAATATAATGAGTCCAAGTCCATTGCTGAAACATTTGCTCCACCTGACTTGTCGTTGTCTGAGGAAGAGGAGATGATCTGTGTCCTTGACCCAGCTCTGACCATTGTCCAATGTAACAGCCAAATTTTCCTTGCTGTTTTTCAAGTCCTTGGCATCCGTCACGATACTGCAGATGTTCAAACCCTTCCATCTCACTTCTCGGCTGAGCCGAATGTCCATATTCATGGTCAGATTATGAAACTAAGCTTGATTGGCGGTACACCTAAACCTGGCGAGCCTGATTGGGAATGGAATGGTGCCTTTGAGGCTCACTCAGGCTTTCGTGATATCGAGGGATGTTGGGTTGAATTAATAGACCCACAAATGAAGCAAGCATCTTGGGGACGAAATGTGGGTGAAGATACATATGTCTTTCAGACATCAGACCTCTGTTCTATCTTGGCGATGCTCTGTGAGCGTGTTATCAATGAAACCCACAGGCTTCCTTCAATTACGCTAAGTGATTCATTTCCATATCGTTCATCAGTTGGTATGTACTTTGATATTTCCTCCAATATTTCTACATGGGCTTAAATTTATTTTAGGTCAGGCCTGTTTCATTTGCGAGAGCGATCCTGTGGATGGTGTTCGTCAACATGATGGTGCACCTGCATGCAGCCTCTGCCCGAATATTCTTATTGATAGTCTGAGCGGCCCCGATCTTCTCAAGCATATGGGGGTGCATATCTTGCACGACCACAACGTGCTTGGCAGACCAAGTCCTTGCGGATTTTGTCTTAACTCTCAGTGCGAAATCCATCTCACCCGCCATGGGCAAACAATCACAATTGATATGCAAAAGTCGCGTTGCCCAAATCTTCGGAAAGTTCACCTCAAGATTGTTGAGTCATTTACCGAGCGCCAGCCATGCACCAACCATCCTTTGAAGTGCCCACTTTGCATGCTCATAGTTTGGAAGTACAACCTACAAACTCATATTATGAATGTCCATCCCAACGCCAACACAGCTCTCTATGAATCTATGTACAGACTCCACTCATCCGAGACCACATTGATGAAGGCAGTGTTTCTGGCTCACGCCCGTTTAACCAGGAACAAGACAACCAAAACCAAGGCTTTGGTAATTTCAGCTGAACATAGCTCTCGAAGGGCCCTGCAGTATGTTCCTATCTTTATTTTTGGTTGACAGCTCATTATCCCTATGTAGAACATCCGAAGATTCTGAAGATGATGGTGAAAATTATGAACAAGACAATGACGATACAAACACTCAGGACGATGAAGACACCAGTGCTCAGGAGGATGAAGTTGGCGGTAGTGAGCTGGAACCTATTGAGGATTCAGTCACTGAGGGCGATGGTGCTACTGAAAGCAGTACGTTTTAGCTTTATTGGTGATGCTTGTCATCCTGATTTACACAGATCAAGTCGAGGTTGAGTCTACTCAAGCTTATGCTCATCCTATTCCGGAACTGGCAATTCAGTTATCGACCCGAAAACGTGGGCGTCAGACTGCTCCTGTGGACAACGACCTAATGTGCAATGACCCCGAGTGTGAGACCCTCATCCATGACGGAGACCTTCTTAGATGCGACTCTCCTGGATGTTATTTGACAGTAAGTCAATTTAATTTTGTCACCCACTAGCGAGACTTACCTGCTGTAATTATACAGTACCACTTAACATGCCAAGGGCTTGTTGAGAAGCCAGAAGGAGGTTGGTTCTGTGATGATGAGTGTCGAAGAAATGCAGGTTTTATAGTGCGCAAGCGTCGCCCACGAGGAGATTAGGTAGTTCGGATGACGGCCCGGCCATTACATTATATAATCATTTCCTTATATAGAAATGGGGGGGGGGTATGGGGTATGTGGTCACATTAAACAAATAAACCAGGGTGATATACTTGAAAAATAACTTACATACCCCTTGTGAAGATTACGTTCCCTGTCGCAAGGCCTACCTCCATTATCAACTCGAGAGTGGGGTCTAAGGGCATAATAAAATGCAACCCTTTATCGGTGGCGTTAAAAAAGTCGGCTATGTTTGATGTGATATCCTCCTCGACTACGACCACAATGTCAATTTCGAGCGTGAACTCCGAGTCAAATGCTCACCATCGTAAACAGTTTGGATGTTGTTGGACCAGCTCGGGAAAATTCAAATCGAAACAAGAAGGAACGGGATGCTTTGGTGAAGCAACGAGAAAAAAACTCACAACATGGAATGTTGGAAAAGCAGTAAATGGGATGTGAACAGCGTTCTAAAGGTGATGACATGTGACTTAAAAACCACATAATAAAAAACGTGATTTAAGTTTCCTAGTTTGGTCGACCCACAAAACCCACTACTAACGTAGCGGGAATAAAGACGTCGTCAAGTTATGGTGGCGGGTAGGACGGGGTGGTGTTAACAGAGATTCTTTGGGATGCATAAAAGGATCAGGAAAGAAGTACAGGCTGTTCAAAGTTTATTCAGGAAAGGTCGTGGAAAGGGGCATGTGACAGACATGGACAGGGAGATGAGATGGACGAGGATAAACTGATATCTCGATTGATTGCTATGATATTCCAGTTGATGTTGGTAAAACAGACAAGGACGTTAACGACCGCGGGCTGTCGGCAAAACAGTGACCAATCCCGAGATTTTAAATCGAATATTCTTCAATGACGGAAATGGGCTCGCGGTACTTTCCAATCGACAGAAACTCGTGATCGAGTCTGCAAGACAAGACTATGAAAAACTATGCAATATATAGTACGTTAAATTACTTACCCAAACGCAGAGGGGCCAGCGGCACTCAGGCCCGCTTCACTAAGCCAAAGTGGGTGGCAAGCCAGAGCGATTACTGCAGGAATCAGTCGACATGAGCGTGTGATAAAAGTAACATATCCCACCTGTAACACGCAGGCCGTAAGTATCTGCGAAATATATTTAGATTAAAGAAATACGGATTAGTGACAGCGAAAGCTTACATTCTGACGTCCCTAGATGGGATCCACTTTGGGAATCAAGGATAGTTATAAGGTCAGGAACGCTCGCCGCTACCTGAAATCGAAATGATTTAGTAAAGCTTCAAATAAGAAGCATTTACCACATACACGCCGCAATCCACTCTCATCCTCCAAATATGCACACAAATTCTCGTTTTGAAAAGGAATTACCATCGTTGTACTGGATGCCAAAGCCTGGGCGTTGGTTGCCAGTTCTCCAGATATTTGATGATCTTCCACTTCATCGTCGAGGAGCTGGGCAATTCTGACCTGTCCCCAGGTAAAACCCACCCTTACCTCCTAAACCAACAATGAGTCGTCGACCGTAAGAGTTGAGGAGAGGATACAGACCCGAACCACGTCGACGACTTTTCCAACGAATAAACGGACTCCATTTTGCAACTTCAGAATCGCATCCGCAACGCCATTTACATTACTTTTGCTTAGGTTGAGAAGCGTCAACGAAGTACACACGAAACTCGTACCTGGTCTGCCTGCAAATAGAGATCGCCCTGCCTATCCTCCACGCTAGACTGTGACTTCTTGTTATACCAAAGTCTCTTGCGTCACGAAGCTGAAACGGGGGAAGGCACAACGCTGCTGCTGATCCCATCTCCGTCGCGACGACACGCATGATAGCCTCAACACAATGTTCGTTTTTGGCCTTTGTCAGTATCTAGGTGAAGGGTAAGAATCGGTGGAATCGGTGGCAGGACCGACGTACAACGACGTTATCATCTCCGTCGTGAAGCGAACAAGGCACGAGGCTGCGTAAACACTGAATGATTTGTTCGATTGTAGAATGGAGATGACATACGCGTTCGGTCGGCCATAAACGGCTAAAAGAAAAGAGTCACATCTCAAACAAGCAATGGTGGAAAACGTGGGACATACCAGGGAGGACTTGGTTGAGTTTCGGGTAAGCTGCATATTATGAAAATCCTAAGCACACGCGATTAAGAGGAAACGCGGACCTCTCCCCATCAAATCACCATCGAGAGCAGGTATGTTATAGTAACTACAAGGTGTGTTGAGGCGGCAAAGGCGCAAGATTAAATTGGGACGAACTGTGACATGGCAAGAGACTGCAATCCATTCCCCCCACCAACCTCATCACTAAACATTTTTTGTGTTCAACGCAGACCAACAAACAGTGAAGTTTAAAATATCACGTACCAAAGAGTCGCAGCGAACCCTGAAATGCCGAAATATTTCGCAAGCTCGCTAGAAGCCAGTTGTAAATGAGATGTTCCCCTCAACCGCTCAGACATCACGGAAGGTGATCCCATGAATACTAGCATGAGGTTAGTCGAGGTACGACAAGAGTATAACTTGAAATGGCTGACCTCCGCGAACGGTTACAGCGTTGTCCGGAAGAGCTGTGTGATCAACAATCCTAATACGTCCGCCATCTCGCAGTAGCTGGCGGCACGTTAGGAATATGGAGTAAGGAGAACCGCCTCCTCCCTAAGGAAACGGTGTAATGAATAAAGAGGGAAATGCACGATGTGGAGCGTACCGTCCCGAGTACTCCACACCCCTCCATGATAAATACTAGGTCGTGGTCAGCTCAATATTTCAGCGATATCTCTATCTTACAAAGGTCGGTCTCCGTCAAGATCCACTCGTTACCAACGATCGTAGGTCTGTACGTTGAATAGTCGGTAGATCCGAGCATTTGCTTCAGTGGTAAATGCAGAGGATCTTTTGACGGCTCTTCTTCGGTTGATAATATATCCTCAGCATCCAAGGGTATGTTGCCAACACTTGACGCATCCTGACTCGATTCAAGCTCTCCAATGGCACGTACAACAATCCTCGTTGCTTGATTGGTGACGTACTGCATACTTTTAAGTCAGCAACTGGTCTAGATAGAAAACAGAAGACATAGATTGCCTGTATGGGAAGGACATGAACTTCAACGAGTCTCGTGGTGCTAGGATCAGCACCAGATTTCACGGCGTTGAATATGGCTTGGGCCTTGAGGCGTTCAAGAGTTTCGGGAAGGCTCTTTCCCTCAAGAATTTCAATAACGTCCACCTGGCCAGCAATGCTGGCAATCGCCGCCCCGACTGCGTTGGCGACTTCGAAGAAAGGCGGGATTCTGAGCACATTGGGACCAGTGTCACAACATGGTAACAATCATAATAACACGTACATAATATCCTTGACCCCTTTGAGCTTCAAAGGTGAAATAATCGATCCGCCTCCGACGAGCAGAACGTCGCATTCATCTGGGCTAGTTTTCATGCGGTCTATAGCATTCTTACAACTATAAATTTACGGTTGAACGAAAGTAAAGGGAAAACGTACCTCCAGAAGGCGCTTGATTGTATTCTGGGACTTCTGTACCACTTCGTCGCTAATTCCGGAGACTGTCACAGCATCACCGATATTTGAGGCGCCAGCTCGGACCATGATATCTGTGGCTGTTAATACATCCCCGCCAAATACTTTGGAATCCCGGGTGAGCTGTCCTTATCATTTAGTTGGATATTGAAGTATTGCGGATCAGAGATGTACATGGTGCCCCACTGAGTCTGGACCAATCGTAACATGTTCTTTATTGTCAAGTCTGACTCGCGACCCTCCTCCAAGTCCTATGGAGAGCACGTCCGGCATCGAAAAACTGAAATTCATTGATCAAACGGGTTGAAATATATAGAGACAGGACTTACTTTGTTCGAACCCCAGCAACTTGTGAAAATTGCGTTAAATATTTATTCGCAGAGTAAATAAATCCTCTCACCTTCAATAAAGGCTGCGGCTTGACGAGGAAACCCACTAGGCAAAACGACTCCGACGTCCGTGGTGGTACCTCCAATATCAACCACAATCATGCTCTTTCCCGCACCTCCCTTCTTTTTCAGGTCGATTCCCGAAAGATAAGACGCACCCCTCATGGAATTAGTAGCCCCCGAGGAAAACGTACGGACAGGAAGGCGAGCGGCTTCAATCGCTGTTATTAACGTTCCGTCATTCTGCCGGACAGAAATCAGGCAAAGCGACGGAAACTTTAGAGAAGAAGAATTACCTGCGTCAAATAAAGGGGGCAAGTAAGCTTGAGCCGTTGCATCGCCAGCTGAAATCCGCGGATGGTAAGTTGAGCGAAGGTCATGATGGAAGCGTTCAAAATAGAGGCGTTCTCCCGTTCTAAAAATCCAACTTGTCCAACTGCAAAGATCAGTCTCCGCCACTCCGGATATACTTTCAAACACTTACCATCCCGAGAACAGATGATGTTATATCCCTTGCCAAGTTCCCGGCGCAAAATGTCACGCGCCTTGTACTCTTGTTTACCTTCAGCGTCGAGGCAAGAGTCTGGGAAACAAGAAATAGGTGTCGTGACAAATGAAAGCAGGAGCACGTACAAACGCCAACAAGAACAATGTCCTTCAGACCTTTGGCCCGAATGAGGGTAGCCTGATCAACCAGCTCTCCTTCGTCGAGGTCGCTAATGACTCTTCCATCGCTAGGAACAGTTGGCGCAAGTCAAACTACGAATCGTCGTTGAAGACATACATCTGTAAACCCCCTTTTATCACGGCCGTATGACCATTCATAATTCTCTTGAGGTTTTCTGGGAAATCAATAAACTTTCAAAACAATTAGATTTAAATCATAAGCCGCACCACTGACACTCACAGGCGGAACCTCAGTCGTGTATGGTGCAGCTAGCCGGATCACAGCTACACTTGATAACCTGGTGACATCTGACTGTACAACCGCGTTGATAAAATGCTGCAAGACGGTGAGTCAGTAGCCATGAGAAGTTTGGTTATTCCTTACTGTAGTCCCAATAGTCAAGCTTAGCAACTGAGGTCCCACCCCATCGACCCCTGCAGCTTCTAGCACTGTTCGAATACCTGTTTCGATTCCGTTTGTAACATCCGACGTGGTTTCCGTCTTGTAAAAGGCAAGAACGCCGCGAGTCGATGGATCCGTTGCTCGAGTGACATCGATGATGACACTATCGGTATTGGTTCCTGCTCAAACATATCCACCATCGCCAATGCTCGCTGAATCTTTGGATCCACTTACCCCCAACGTCGACACCTAGACGATATCGAGCTTGAGCTTCAGATTTGGAACCCATGAGATGGTAGATACGAGGCTGGTGGTGTGCTTGATAGCTGGTGGGTGAGAAGAAGCACTACCGGAAAGTTCTCCCGGCATCCGCCGTGACTTCTCTTCCACGTTCGGCCCACTCTGCTCGTGATTGCACCATAAGCGTGTCTTAAACTTCAGCTCAAGACGTTAATATTAGGGCCCAGGAGGTTATTTATCCAGAAGAGAGAGAAAGTGGTTACACCAAACCAAAGACAAGTCTAACCTGACATGAGTCGCCGTGACAACTGGACGAAGTTTTACCATGGGCACATTGGGGACAAGTAAGATAGGAGGTCAAAATGAAAATTGAGGTGATGA
The DNA here is from genome assembly GCA_000827195.1 of Laccaria amethystina LaAM-08-1. Lineage (NCBI taxonomy): Eukaryota > Fungi > Basidiomycota > Agaricomycetes > Agaricales > Hydnangiaceae > Laccaria > Laccaria amethystina. The sequence continues at coordinate 57,783 of KN838584.1, read as the reverse complement.
AACTACGAAGAAACAGTGGGATCACTCGGAGGTTACGAAGTATGTCAGTCCTCGGCATACAGGTTCCGAAGAATGGGGCGCTAACCTTCGTGATGTGCTGTGGAACGTCGTCACTTTTCATCTTCGTTGACTTTGATATCTATGCCCAGCCGACATCATGCAAGGGCGCAATCTTTGTTCCAATGTTCTTCATTTCGGTTATCGACTGAACTGAACGATGGTGGAACTCTCTAGGCCCTAGATCCCAGTTCTCATTTGGATGGTGAAGTGCCTTTCCAGCACCGACATGGATGAGATAACAGGCTGGAAGCGGCAAGCGTGGGAGTAGCGGTACTATAAGATAGCAAACACATCAGCAGACGCTGAACCAAATGGAAACGTTTCGTTTCGCCTCAAGAGGTTGGGCCTACCCCCGCGACATTCCCGAAGGTTTACCGCCTACATCTCCGACCAGAATGAAGACATAGAACGGGTACACCCATCTCAAAGACCCTTCAATTCATGGATGTAACTTGGAGAGGACACATAAAAGCGTCCGTTGATAGGGCTTAGCAAAGTGATGTAAAGCAGAAGCTAAGGCCAACCGCGATGCACAAGTTGGGATCGGTGACGCTCGGAACGGATCGGAAAGAGGGAAAGTAGGGATAGAGAGTGCCTGACGAACACGCCCGTTTGCAGGTGACAGGAAACTATGAATGTGACAAGTAGTTATAGAGAAAGCAACAAGTCTGCGACATCTGAAGAAACCAGAAGCAGATAGGGACACAGGGAAAGTCGGGGTAATGTTATCGTGAAAATGAGGAGGGAAAGGCAGAAGTTCCGGACAAGGAGAGGAGCGATGTTTCGTGTACGCGCCTACTCAGGACGATCTTGCTCCGTGGAAACCGTGGAAGTTCCTTGCCACGTCTTAATTGAAGGGCCGGACTTTCCGACGCCGATACAGGTGTAGTCGTCTGAGCACCGGAAGGATGTACGTTCTCGGGTTGAAGCTACCGCAAATTTTGCTTGAGCGCACTTTAGCATTGGGAAACTGACTTGAGAAATGGACGCACTGATGATGAGGGTAGCTCAGACGCGTCGCTTGACCTAAAAGCCGGCTGATACCAATAAGATCCTAAGGGCATAGGTAAACTTGCATAGATGCTTGCGGAGGTGCTTTGGCTCCTTGTAACGCCATGCTCTGAGAACGGTTGTTAATGGTGTGTTCGCGTTGGTAGGCGGTGGGACTAATAAAACGTTAGAGGCAGGTACCTGCACAAGACTGGGCAGAAGCGAACACTTACCGGTACCCTTTACCATCTCCTTTCCCTGTTCTCCACATCACCTTTCAAACCATCCGCATCGATAGTCTTCACGTACAGTCCACTTCTCCTCGTCCAATTCCGATCAGTCACACACAGACGAAGTTCGGCATCTCCACCGTATTCAAAAACCCAGCACGAGGACGCCAGCAACACAATCACGAGGCTAAAAAATAATAGTCCTAGTCCACCGTGGCAGCTCGCAAAGATTGGTAGGGGTTCACGGAATTAAAGAGGTGACGCGAGTCCAGTATTGGGATGAAGAGAGACAAAGGGAGAGTGTGGCTCGGAGTGGACATAGCCAACTCAGGCACACAGGCCACCACCAACTGATAGTTCTGGAAGGTCGCCAGACAGAGGCCCACGGTGCAGACGCAGAGTCGTCCTCGCGTGAACTGAAAATCTACGATAACTTCTGGGTGCAATAATCAGCATCATGCCAGACCGCGGGATACCCTACAAAGGCTTTGTGAGATGACAGGCCCTTTTCGAAGAGGTCTTCTAACCGTCAAGCAAGATTTCGTACGCGTCATTGGCGGCGGCGGCGATGATCCTGATGGGCTTGATGGTGATGGCGGTGTGGAGAGAAATTATTGCTGACGTAATTGTAGAACTTCACTGCCAACTTCTTCCAGAATAAAGTCGTTTGGTTGTAATCGAGGCAATCTGGCTCAGGCTCCACAACAGTGACAAGTTTCAAGACTCATTTCAAGCATACCTTTTTGGCTACCAGCAGACACAGGTCCTTGTGCCAACGGATAGCGTTTACAACTGTAAACTGGCTCGGGACAAGCGTAAGACGCACACGACAAAGCTGGGTTCGTTATCCGCCACAATATCGAGCTGTACCATACTTTGGGACTCGGAATGCGTTCATAAGGACCTGGATTCTTTTGGAGTCGACGAGTTCGTTGGGATTGTGGTTCTTCCGGCGTAAAGGGTCTATCCCCTTCTATGGTATCCCACACACGACGACTTTGCAAATCCAATCCGTTGATGTCCCACTTACCGATTTATATAGTACATCTCCTTATCCCAGTGCTTTCCCTCCAACTTCCTCGTGTTGAAATTTCCCACTCCTTCCCTGGGTCAACGCTGTACATAACCCCATTGTCGCTTTGTTGTCGCTCATCCGCATAATCACTTTCCTCGCGGAAACCTTCCTACTGCCCGCCATTGCTCCTCCCCCGCCTTTCCTCGTAAAATTGACTCGGTATCGTTCGCAAGTCTCAGTTTAGATACCCGACTCCTCAGTGACGACTTCCAGCATGAACCCGATGAACCTTGGACAAGAACGATGTCGTTCTTTATACATTTGTCACACGACTCGTTCAGCGTCGCAGATCCGTTGACTCGGGACCTATTCACATGTCTACCACAATCAACAAAGTCAGCCTTGGATCTAAGGGGAAACGGAAGGAGAAGCACAGACCAGGTTGCGTAGCACGTCTAACCATTGTTTCTGTCGTTCCCTACCACCGGACGAGCTTTAGAGGTTGCAGAATATGATTGTGAATTGGTGGTACTTCGACGTGTCTGACTAGAATAGGTGTTAGCATCGATTGGAGGAAAAGGAACTTCAAACGAAGGGATAGGGTTAGGCAGACAGAAACCAACAAAGAATTGGACGGTGCGCACCTTGAAGCTTGAAGTTTGATATATGATATCCCACTTGTCCAACATTCCCGGTACCAGATCCAAGTTCCCCCCGATACCCATCTCGCACCCTAACAAACACAATTAGCCTCATGTCTCATTTTCCAAGCCTGGATGGGTTAGAGGACCACGGTGATCGTCGCTGTGAAGTTGCGAGTGCAGTCGTACATGTCCTTGCAAACATCCGGGCGAAGGCGGTCCTCAACGGGCAAAGGGAGGGCTAGACGGTCATCAGATTTGGGGTAATCCAGTGCTAAGAAAAATGTGAGCGAGAAACAAATATGGCCAGTAGGAGTTGAGGCAGGCGCGAACTCTGTCGTTCACATGAGACTATTCGAGTGTGTCGCACTTCTCAGCTTATTGACATCTGAATCTCTTCAGCTGCAAAAGTCCTCACTCAGCGGCGCTGCCATCTCTACACCACTTTACCACCCCTTTGTCTGTTTTGTCTTATAATCTCGTAATGTCCTCGTCACAGCTTATCATATAAACTGAGCAGCATGGTCATCGAGTCAATTCACAACGACATTAGCTTTCCCATTAAATTCTGATCGCCCCCGAAATCTCACCTCTTGAGTCTTACCCAGCAATGCAAACCAAGGTATTCAGCGTCGGCCTCTCGATTCTCTACAGTAAGTCTATTAGACGTTCGTTACGTGCCTCGATAGCTCATTTCAGTAGTGGCAGTCGTCTCGCCTGCCCCTTTGCTTCTCGATTTACACATCAATACACAACGAGAACCGCGACGTAAGTAACGACGAGTCGATCCTTCATTCGACTTTGAATTGACTTCTTAGGCAGCTATCAACGTAGAGGTCACTCGCGAACCAGATGGAAGTCAACAGAATCTGTATTCACCTAATCCATGCACTATCACGAGTGCTTGGTATTACTTTCAGGACTTTCCATACAACAAGAAAAGGTCATCTGAGACGCGTCAACAACCATTTCATCGCAAACGATCGCTCGCCCATAATACTGTCCGAAGAATTAAAACCAGCCCACAAACCTTCCCCGCATGTCAGTGGGAGAAAAAATAATCCTATGAAGATCGCGGCAGGGATTGCTGTTAGGCTCCGCGTTTCACGACATAAAGTTCTTCTTACCTCGCCTTAATCTTCAATATCGATTATCCCTTCATGCCATGCAGTTGCAGTCGGATAGAGCCGTCTATACCAGTGATTAGGCGTTGGATCGCAAATCTCCACAATAAATCCGTCGTTAATGAGTGACTGAATCTTCCCGGTTAACCTTTTCACATATTTTTGATGAGTTTTAGAATCGACGCATGGATATAATGTGAGCTTCTCGATTCGACGTCCGACATATCTTCTTGACGTGATCATGTCGGCAAGCACATCTGTCTGTAACTCTGAATAACCGCCAATATCCGTAGAGAAAACTCTCAGGTTCGGTAGAACTTCAGAAGCGAATATCCATCTGAACGACGCAGCAGCGATGAGAGATCTGGAGGCATCATATTGTCAAGATCCAGCTCAACGACGTGTGCGGCCGCTTCAAAAATACAGACGAAAGGCCAACTCCCGCCAAGAGAAAGCCTCTCAAGTGGAGCAATTTGTTGACAAAGTCGACTGCCATCAGCAAAACCTGATTTTCACACATAGACAGGCACAGTGTTTCCCCTTACATCATAGTTTCCCATAGTTACACGCCAAGCTTGGCTAGATGCCCTAGCGCCCCACAGCGCCCCACAGCGCCCCACAGCGCCCCACAGTGCTGTGTGGGTGTAAGCTCATGCTATGCAGCTCTACAGAGACTTGGGCGGTTACTATGGGGTGCTATAGAGGGGCCTCCACTTTCTATCCAGCCCTGCTAGGAAGTTAAATTTTTATGCAGTGTTCAGTAGCATTGACAGGT
>KN838584.1:0-41448 GCA_000827195.1 Laccaria amethystina LaAM-08-1 | reverse complement strand
GCAAGCAAAGAAATATAGGGCTGGGAGGGAAAGAAATAGCTAAAACATCAGCCTAGGGAAGCAAAGAAATAGGTGGGTGGGAGGAAAGAAATAGATAAAATATACAGTAGGCAGGCAAAGAAATATAGGGCTGGAAGTCAATGAAATTAATTTCATTCATTTGCCACACCATTTCATATCATAGATATCCTTGGCTACAATTAAATCTTCGTGCTGGCATTTGCCTTATGTATATTAAATACATTGTAGCTACTAGTGCTCAGACCATCCATACTACCAAATGCACCGTTGAGAAGTGGATGTCGCTCAATAATGAGGTTGTTATTCTCCTGTTATTCTCCTGAAATTCATCTCCAACAAGCCACTGAATGCCTGCTTCATGCATTCGACGAAGGGTGAAGAGGAGGTTGGATAGGCTGAAGGTGATGTATCGTGATACTGTTGTAGGAATGAGAGCAAAGATTTGCATCAGACTAACGTCAAGCATAGTGGAATTGAGCCAATGGAGAACAAGTCCAAGAGCACCTTCAGCATCAAGAGATCGGCAGCCAAGTTGGGTCCTTGAATTGACATTGGTTTCATGGCGAGGGATTGCTAGGGTGTTCCAAAAATCTCTAAACCCATGATCCAAAATCTTGTGAAAGGTCGCGACATTGAATCCCATCGTGGTTATGAATGCACGATCGTTCTGGCTCTCATAAAGGGCCCACCATGGTGTACCTTGATGTGGGTTTGGAAGGAGGTCAGGATGTGTCAAGTATAGCCTTCGCAGACACCGCCTTTCAGAGCATAGGCAGCGCGCCTCCTCTAGACCATATATGATCAGGCCGATGCACGCGATGACACATTCCTCAAATTCTTTGTCTGTCTGCTGCATCGAGTTCTGTGCCAATTGAAGCTGGAGGAGGGCAAAGTCATCTGAGACGTCCATATTTAGTCTTACGGAGACAGGAGATCCAAGATGAGATACACATCGCTGAAAAAAATATTGATTGCCCATGTGTAGATCTGTGTTGTGTGGCTTATGGTTTAGAAAGATTTGTAAATATATTTTCAAAGTCTGCTCATCAAACATTTAGAATTTAATTTACGTTCCTAGACCTTATGGGAAGTTATCCATTGTTCTTCATTTTGAACATTTGATAATCAATGTTTTTGGGATGCCAAATTGTTTTCTTATTGTACATGTATTTATGATTATGGAGGTACCTTTGTCCCAGGCACGTATTGGGCCCTGTCTCAAGTGACATTCTGAGTTTGATGGCAGGTGCATTATTCCCACCAACCAAATATAGCATCTTGACACAGATCCATTTGCAGTTATGCATCAATTATTTTAAAATCCACCACTTTGCTATGAAATAGCTGTGCAAGCTATAACACATGCAAATCACATCTATTCAGGATGTTCTATAGCTCATTTGAATCTATTTTTTGATTCACAGGTAACCAGGTAAATCATATAGAAATAAGACGATATTTACTAACATAATTGCGTGAATGCTATCTGTTACAGCAGAACAGGACCTGCTCCTTGTCAAGGTGATGGATTCTTCCAAAATGTGAGATATTCATTCTGAGTGTACTTCAGAAGAGCCTTGCAAATTTTGGCCACCATTGAGTCTCCTGCAACAGACGGCATTCACGTGATTATGTCAGGATATATCATCCTATTTCTATAATTTACATAGTTACAGTCATCCACCAGCTAATGTTACACCAAAAATTGAAAGTTCACTTAAAACATGACAGGGAAACATTTTCACTTAAAAATTGTACAGTCAGTCCTGGTGATCTACATTCTTTGTTTCCTCCAAATTTCAGAGCTCTCGGGTTTGTTGCTGTTGAGTAATTTCAAAAATACAAGTGTAACATTCAGTGGTGGGAGATTTTCTGCTAAATACCCAATTTTGAACAAATTACTGTATATCCAATACTCATTCTGGGCACACGAAACTTAATACGGGGAGAGAGCATATATAGGAGCTCCAGATAAAATTTGTTTCAAGAGAGTATGTTGAGTATTGCAAAATTTATTCAAGGAATAAAAGTGTAACATTCAGTGGTGGTGTAACATAGGCTGGTGGATGACTGTACCTGCAAATTAAAAAATAGATTCGAATGAGTTATAGAACGTCCTGAACGGATCGTGATTTGCTTGTGTTATAGCTTGCATGGCTATTTCATAGCAAAGTGGCGCATTTTTAAAAAATTTGATGCGTAACTGCAAATGGATTGTGACGATCTGTGTCAAGACGCTATACAGTCATCCACCTGCTAATGATACACCGAAATTAAGAAATTGCATCCAATAATTTGAAGTACAACATTCAGCCATAAAAACTACATGAATATTTGAGATAAATTGCATTCTATAACCCTACCAAATTTCAGAATGTTTGAACAACATGTCATGAAGAAAAACCAAAATTATGGGTGTATCATTTGGGGGTGTGGCCTGTATGCAGCAATTTCCGAAAACAGTCCATTTTGAAATTTTCACAGCAGTACCAATGCTGCTTCGATTGTGTCCAGATTTTGTACTATGGTAGATGCGAACTTATAGTGCACGTTAAAATTTATTTTACAAAATTCGATGTAGTATCGAGTGAGATATTAGCTGGTCAAAAGTGTATCAAATGATGGTGGCGTATCATTGGTGGGTGGATGACTGTATTTGGCTGGTGCGAATAATGCAGCTGCCATCAAACTGAGAATGCGATCACATTTTCGTTACCGAACAGCCCTTTACGGGGAACTTTCAATTCTTTATCACCCCACCACCATCCTCCACCAGCGCTCGCAATGCCCACTGATGAAACAAGACCGTCGTACGGCGGCGATGGTAAGCCAACTAGCACATCATTCTCCAAGGATGGTCGGGGACAAAGCGAGCCAGTGAGTTTCCACTGATGCTCGATTCGTTGTTTCTTGACGGTCACTGTAGATTCCTGAAATAAAACCCGGATCTCGTTACAGTGCGCCTTTCTCTCTCCTTTATTAGAGTGTAATTGGCAGTGATACCAACTCGCCCGCCCAGTATACTATCGAGTGTACACCAAGGACGGTCCACTCGAATCGAACCACCCTATCTACTTGAACGACCGCTTTATCAGCCGGATTTTGTCCTCATCAGTGAAACCCCCTCAGACCGCCGCCTCTCTGACGAGGTATATTTGCAAGATTGAGGGTTTAGAACTCCGCAAGCTTGCCTTATACCAATCACTTTCGGATGACACAGCGTTGGATGATTCGATCCACCTCTCGCTTCGGGGGAATACTGGGCCAGGCGCATCTGATCTAAATCCAATGGCGCTGGTTGTTGATAAACACGCCGCAGAGGGGAGATCACAGGTTACGAGCGCGGTAGAACCGCAAGATCTGTTGGAACGCGATTATGAACAACGTTACGGTGAAGCTCTATTATGTGTTATCCGGAAATCGGCCTCACGAATTTTTAGTGTACTATCGCGTTTACGACGATGACGGTGAGGCTATCTCAAAAATGTTCTTTGGCGATAACAATCCCTCTCTGGGTCGCGTTAACACTCTTTCTGTGCCCCCACCTCACACCGTGTCTTCCTTGAAAAATCGCATTATCAAATCCGAAGATATATCGGGCCACAATGTTCAGCTATTTGAGGATGAGGGCAGCGAGTCTGCTATGAATGACAGTGATGCACTCACCCTCCTCTCTGATACGTTCCCAGGATTTGAAGAAGACCAGCCTATAGCAATTACATATGAGCCGGGAGTGAAAAATGGTGAGGATTAATAAAACCCTAGGACTCGGTCATGATGGTAATTTTAATTAGGTTCAGCTGAAAACGAGGATCCGACCAAGATCCAGATACCAGAGCTGAGGGAAGCATTGGCACAGATCAAGACAGAATTAGAAGAAGCAAACTTAACACACACGCGTGAGCTTGAAGAAGCAAACCGAACATACGCGCGTGAGCTTGCTGAGGTGAGAGAGAGATGGAACAACGCGAAAGAGACACACGAGCGCGAGATAAATGAAGCCCTATCCTCGCTACATCAACTTCAAGCGCAGTTGATAGTAGTAAGTCATTGAATGGTGCCTTCTTTGAACTGAAACGACAGAAATATAGCCTTCAATCTTCACAAAGAAACTCAAAGCAACGAAAGATTGGGGTGAGCGACAATGATATCTGTTCCAAGTTGTTCTAAAAGGTCACCTACTAGAGATGGGGATGGTAAATGCTACATGGCACTCACTGAAAACGGGGGAGATTTTCTACACAGATGGTATTATCAGGAGGGAGAAGTGGCGCAACGGCCCCAATGTCTATGGTATTTATTGATCTCTCTTGAGTCATTCCTTCTGCTGAAGTCGTCCACTACAGACTGGGAATGCTACCTGGCGACAAACTCTTTTGGAAGGCTGGCTTGTAAGTATCTTGTCTTCTGCTTCACTATCATCGCATGAACTGTTCAATCTTGCTGATCCGCCGTTCCATTTATTCTAGTTGCTAGTAAAGGTGACTACATACCTCCTGCAACTTTATTTCTGATCCGAACTCTTTCTTAGTTTATACCGTTTTTTGTTGATCCAATGCGACCGAATGACGTGCAGGATATTATTTTTTTTAGTTTCCTTTTTTACTGCCGGACATTGAAACTGTGAATTCCTTTGGAAGTTGTACCAGAGCCTAGAGTGTGTCAGCAGTCGCATCCTCACAACGATGTCCGTGCACAGCAGCGTTTCATTCTAATATCAAATCAAAGGGAATTTTTTGAAAAAGGTACTTCGCTTGTGTAACGCCGTATAAATTGCCCAGACTACAATTTAATCATTGTGTGCATAGAAACCGCGTACGCGCTTGATAATATGCAGAGTCATCGCTGGAGCAAATGACATATCTCAACGGCGCCGGCGTTGCTTTACTTGCCATGACACTTCAAGATTCCTCATTGAGCGGTACACCCCTCCACTTTCCCTCCACCGATTTTTGGGCCACCCCTACGTTCCTCTCGTCTTACAAACCCATCGGTATCTTAACGACCTGGAATCCCTCTCCAAACCTGGAATACGATATACGGTCCTGCTTACCTCGCCTTCAGTCTTCAAAACTGATAATACCTTCACGTCATGCGGTGGCCAGATCGAGCCGTATACACCAGTGACCAGGCATTGTATCGCAAAGCTCCACAATAAATCCGTCGATAATGAGAGGTTAGCGGAGGTCGTTGCGTCTGCCCCTTTGCCTCTCGAGTTACAGAACGAGATAGGTAAGTAACGGCGGGGTCGGTCCTTTCTTCAGCTTGAAATTGAAGTTTTATTTTTGTTTAGGCAGCTACCATTGAAGAGGTCGCTCGCGAGGTTGATCCTGGTTGTCCACGACTCGCTTGCTTCTAATTGATTTAGGCCGTGATATTTGTACTGGAAATTGAATGCGCGCAGCGGGCTGCAGCATTGTCAGTGTACTTTGGCATATCTCCGGCGAGTTAGGCGTCTTGAGTCCTTCTTGTATATTTGTGTGTATCTTTCTACTCGATTAACCACTCCGTTCTATCCTCATTTTTTACTCGGAGTTGATCTTTAGCTCCAAATCATTAGGGATACTCACAGTAAGTAGCCATTTTTTCATTTTTGACTCCATTTCTCGTCGGAACTCCATTTTTTGAAAACACCCCATAGTCTAATTTGGAAAAATGACCATTTTTCATTTTGTTTTTAAGTCATTGATGGTCCAAACTCCATCGGCTCCATCCGTCCCCACCCAATTGCACCTCATTCCTCTCGACCACCATTTTTCAGGATGCTTAAGAAAATATATACTCAATAAATATCAAAATCTTCTCCCATTGTGTCCAGGGTACTGCAAAATAGACTGTATCAACGGGCTTGGACAAAAGCTAATTGCCGATGACGGTGGCAAGCTGGCTGGAACAGATCGGAGTTAGCTCACTTGTGGGCATTGGGTTATATATCTACTGGATATACTGTATAATTACGGCTTAACGTCACGAATCACACCTTTCATGTTGGGAGATGGGTCTTAGGGCGGCATTTTTCATTTTGGGTAGATATACATGATAATAACAGGATGAATAGCGATGAGGTCTTCAGTGCAAGACAGTTGTAGTAAATTAAATTAATCCCTGGCAAGTATGTAAGTTAGGCTCCGTATTGTCTACAAGAAAGCAATCGTGAGTGAGAGAAATGGTGTAAATTATGATACACCAACATCGTGGAGGAGGGTATGGCGTGTGGTATTAACATGAGCATGAGGGGTGATATAGATATCTGCCTATGAAATGTAAAGACCGTGGTCAGACGTTGTCCCAGGCATCTAGTGGTGTATGATTAACGAGCGAAATAAGAGAGGCGAGGAGCATGCCTTCAGTGATGCTTTTCCACGCCATGTAAAGCAGCCAAACGCAGATAGTCTCCAGGAGGGTGGCGATGAACGAGCCATCTACCTTGCTTGCGGATCCCTGTCCCGCCACATTATGAGCATCAAAGTGTGATTGAGTGTATTTGAAAAGCGTACGAGACATATCACTGGACCCAAAAGGAACCAGACGAGTTGCGCAAGAATGAAGGAGATCGTGGTAAAGACATAAAGGACCATAGGTCTGCGTTCGTTCAGGACATTGACAGTGATGTGTGACATGATGATAATAAAGATGAGAGCGGAACTATATGTTTAAGTCACGGCTTGAAGGAGGGAGAAGAGTACGGCTCACAGTGCTGGCCATATACTCGTCAAGACGAATAGGGGTATACTCCTGATTGCGGAAGGTGGGCTGGATGGACCGCCGACAGTTGTGGTGACGCCTAACGCGACGTCCAGTGATATGTATACCGTACCACCAAATGAAATGACGGAGAAGGCGTATAACAGCTTGAAATTTGCAAAATGAAGTAGTAACATATGATGGTGCAAACATGCTCACGATCATCACCACCAAGGTTCCATCATCAACAACCTGTGTCGCGACAATGGCGTTCGCGAGCAGACCCCAAAACAGCGCCACAACAGCTCCGGCATGAAAAGCGGTAAAAACGACCAACGCCATCGATCCTTGCTTTAAAAAAGATCCCGTCGTAAGAAGTTGAAGTGGGAGTGAGATAAGGTATAAGATTAGGAAAGTCCTAAACTCCGAACGACCTACAAAACGGCAATAGGAAGCCAACAAAACGTAAGACGCGAGGAAATGTACCGACGGCCGCTTTCCGCCTATTACACCGGAAGAGTAACCCAACAACGAGCCAGAAGCTGAGGGCACACACAACAATGTTCGCAATGTTGCCAAGAGACCCTCCAGCTCCTGTGCGTGGAATACCGCATCTCGGAACGATGCCGACAGGAGCAGTGTTTGTATCTTTCGATACTCCTGTGAGTGCGTTTGGGTCGACTCGTTGGAGCTGTGAAAAGTATTTCGATCGTGACACAGAAGGACTCAAAGCGGAATCGACGCACCTGTCTGTAGAAGAGGTTACACCATGGGTAACTCGATGTGTTTCTGCACAAACCATCGAACCTTCCAAAGCCAGCCATGGAGAGGAGAACGGGGCACGAGGCAGAAGGGAGCTCGGGTTGAAAAGGCAAACATGAAGTTCGGAGTCGAAGGTGCACCGCACGGACCGTGTCGCCCCACGTGGCGAAGAATGATTTTATCCGAACAAATTTTTGAGCAACTCATTCCAAAGTATTAGCGCAGCCATCTTTTCATCGCGAATCCCATGTCCCGATAGTTCGCGGATGCGTCGAAAGAATGCAAGAAAAAAAGAGTCACGTGGTGGTTGCTTGGCATCTGTCCCCTTCCGCGTCATACCCTAATTGACGCTGGATATGACGCGTCGTATTGGAATCGTTGGATCTTAAAAATTCAGGGACCTGTGGAGCATTTTCCTTGACACTATTGTGTTCGAACTACAATGGTCTAAAGAACTACTATTCTTTCAAAATGGAAACCCCCCCCCTACAAATGCCATAGGTCCGACGACGCCCTGGCTCAAACGTTGAGATGTAGAAAGTAGTTTGACCGTTAAGATTTTGACCTGATGCCGTCAGGAGCCAGGTTCATTTTTAAACGTTCATGGCATCATGGGTGTCGCTGCGGAGAATTGACAGAGACATCTCGTGTTCTTCAGCGCTCTGCCTACTTCTTTCCTCTCTGGTGAAGCGGTATTCGAGGTCCTGACTCCTGAGCACAGGGTCCAAACCACTATATTCTTAAACACCCAACTCGGCGTAATGATGCTACAACTTTCACAGTTTCCGACATGGCTGATCCTAAACCAATCAGCGCGCCAGCAACCGCAACATCTGAGGGCAACCATCTCTTCGTATGGTTAGATGATGATCATCCTCCACACGAGGGTGGTCACCACCACCATCACCATCCACACGAGCACCCAGCACTTACCTTCTTCGGAACGTATACCACACCCGCGCAGAGCGGTGGTGAGTGTGACCATTCCAAATCGTTGTCTTGATCTCATGTAACACATCCGATAGACGAAAGCACGCTCGAGGCTAAAGGAACTCTGACCTTTGAGAGCACGGAGAAATTCGCCGCAGGAGATCATGGCAAGTTTAGAGTGTCGAAGAAGAAGGATGGTGCCGGACACGACGTTGAAGTCGGTTTCACATACCTCAAGAAAGACGGTCTGCGCGCAATTGAAGTGAGCGCCGGGGTGAGTTCTGCATCGTATGAGATCGAACTTTATGTTTTGCTGATTAACCCCCCGTTTAATTTCGGCGCGTAGTTCAAAGGTGTGTAAAACCAATGTCTCGTAGCGTGAAAGAACTGATTTTATCCTTGAATTAGGTAAAGGAAATTTGCGCGAAGGAGGAGGAATCGGGGAGTGGAAATGGAGGACGCACAACGAGAAGAAGTGATGTGGAAATTCAGGCTGTATGATATTATGAATATCTCGCAATTCGAACCAATGTAAATTCTTCTGAACAAAACGTTTCTTGCTGCAGGTCACGATGCATGCCGGATGGCTAGCTGCGGAATGTATGGCAGCAGGCAAGGAGAGAGAAGTGCACCACCTCGGGGAAATCAAGAAAATATTGAACAGATCGCGTTGGTCCGTCCGGGATCCTAGGTATAGATATTGACGAAGGGACGGATTTGCGTGCGGCCGGTCTGGATAGACAAGGGCAGATAGCGCTCATGCGTAAAGTGTTGCATAGAAGATATACGGTAGCACAGTCACTTGAGTTCAAACTCCGTTGATCCCATCGAAATTTTTGTCGATGTTTATAATTGCTGCGCTCCTTCCCAAACCACCATGCCACCTCCAATCAAAGCAAAAGGCCTCGCAGAAAAGGCCGCAAAGAAGAACGTAGCAGCATTCACAGACGCCGACGGGCTCAGTGAATGAGGGGACCATTATTGCGTCTTTGAGACTCAGCAGCAAAGCGGTCAGCCAGGAGCATCTTACGAGCATGGCCGAGTTGAACTTGGCTACTGGTGGGTACCTCCTCGTTGTTGTGATGGGTGAGCACCAGTTTATTAGGACCCAGGAGCGCAGCGGGAGTGCTAGTGTCGGATGTGAAGGGCCACAATATCAAGATCGATGCGCACACGCTGTCATTTCATGTAGGCTCCTTATTGAAGGTGCGGAAATTGCGCTGAACTACGGCCAGCGGTATGGCTCATTGGGCGAGAATGGTTCCGAAAAGGCACATCCCGCTCCCATCCAAGTCCCCTGTTTACCCAAAATCTCCAATCTACATTTCTGCAATCTATTGCAGAGCGAGACACTGAAATCCCCCAACACATCGACATCTACATCATCCGAGGGGAAGCCGAACCCTCCGACGTCAATGCCGTGGACTTTATCGTCGCCTCCGCCCATGCCAAAGTCGCACATCTTGAGGCCCACATCCAGTCGCGGACTCAGCTGATGACACCGCTCTCGATCTCGCATATGAGAGATGGATCCGGCCTTATTCGAAACTAAGGCCGGGGTCTCTCAAGCGATAATGAAGAATCCCACAAAAGACATGAGTGGTGGATGGCGCACGCGCGTCGCTCTAGTCCGTGCTTTTTCATTAAGCCCCATCTCCTGCTCCTCGACGAGCCCACTAACCATCCGACCTCAGTGCGGTAGTTTGGCTCGAGGCCTATCTATCGACGTAGAATCATATCTTGGTTATCACCTCCCACTCGCAGGATTTCATGCACTCGGTGTGCACGAACATCATGGACTACTACTCGACCTGCGTCAAGACGAAGCACGACAACGAGGTTAATCAGATGAAGGCATATTACAAACAACAAGAGGAATTCCCTCATATCAAAAAGTACGTTCCCCTCCTTTCCCGTTCCACTCTTCCCATTTACCCATGCTGACCTGGCACAGATTCATCGCGTCCGCGGGTAACCTCGTCCATCAGGCAAATTCCAAACAAAGGATCATCGACAAAATGGAGGCTGCGTGCTTCATTGAGAAAATCGAATACCAGAAACCACTCAGATTCAACTTTGAGGATATCAGGAAACTGCCGCCACCGATTATCGCTTTTGATAACATGCGTTTTCGTATTCGGGGAATAAGGATTCTGTATGAAAAGCTGTCTTTTGGTATCCAGTACGTTCTTTTACTTTCCTCCTCCCTTCTTTCCGCTCTCTTTTCCGTCTTTTGTTACCAACGACCTTTTTCCTCACCTTCACAACCTATTATACCTGCCCTTTCCCTATTTATTTCTCTTCTATATACTCCCATCTTCCTTCGTCGTCCCCACCTCCTCACCTTGTCAAACTGTCCTCCACGTCATCATAACGTCCTCCCTTCATCCCTCCCTTCCTATTCCTTCACCCTTTTTCACTCGTAACCCCCTCCTCTTCCTCTTCACCGCCACCTCGCTTTGCCAACTTCACCAACCTTTATTCACCCCATCTCTAACCATCCTGCCCGTTTCTCGTATACTTCCTCCTAACCCATATCTACCGTGATCTCTGTCATTTTTGTTACCCCTACCCTCCTCACCTTGCCCATCTCTCCCACACCTTTGTCCTCTTCATCGGAACCTCACTTCCTTCCCCCTCTATCTATACTCCTCCTTCCTTGACTCCTCCATCATTTTGCCATTTCTCTTCCCTGCTCTGGCGGACTTAAACTTAACTAACCCTACGTCTTCCCTTACAGCGTGGACCCCCGCATAGCTATTCTCGGCGCCAACGGAAACTCGCAAGGTACTCGCAACATTCGGCGGATGAGTTGCCCTATGACTCGTGTCCGATTGAGTATTTCCAGCAATTGTTTAGCCAGAAGTTTCTTGAGAAGGATATTATGGTGCGTGCTTTCTGTAGGTGGTACAGGGGGTGTGATCATTGGTTGGTTGAGTGTGTTTGGATAGGCTTGGAAAGCGCAGTCGGGCGCGCATCAGACTGCTCTGACCAGGCAACTTTCGGATGGGTTGAGGAATCGGTGGGTGTTATTTTCCCTTGCGTTTTGTTTTCGGGCTAGTGTCTTTTGTTGTTCCCCTTTTCGTTCATATATTAGGTTTTTGTTCTTTTGCTCTCTCCCCCTCTCCTTATACTGTACTGTCATGCAAGTTATGCCTCCTCGCCATCATTCCGCAACCTTTCATCTGTTCCTCCACCATCCCCGTGCCTTTCTTCTCTCTTCATGCTAATTTCCCGCCCGTTACACGCTCATGTTCCCTCACTTCGTCATTTTCCTTCTGCGTTCCCCCCTGTGCCTTGTGGAAACTTCATCTTCCGTCTCCGTTCACTTCTTCCACTTCTTTCCTTCATCTCCAACTCGCGACCCATATGCGCTCCCATCCTTTCCCTGTCGTCTCGCAACATGTACTGAACTCACTCTTTCCCTTTTAGCGTCGTCTTCGCTCAGCTGGCGATGGAGCACCCACATATCCTCCTCCTCGGTACGCCCTCAAACCCGAGACTGCCACCTACTGACATCGATAATAGATGAGCCGACTGACAACTTGGACATGCAGTCCATTGATGCCCTTGCCAAAGCTATCAAGGAGTTTGCGGGTGGCATTGTGATCGTGTCGCATGACTTCCGTATGTATCCTCTCAGGTTTCGTGTTTGGCTTCCATTCTTCCTGGCCGTTGGCATTCCGTTTTGCTTTCACACGTCCTTGCCCCTTAATTTCCCACCTCGTGTGTTGTCGTTGTTGCCTTTGTTGTCATCGTTGTGGTCGCCGACCTTATCCCCCCTCCTCATCAATCTCCGCAACTTCCATCTGGATGTTGGCTTTGACGCTGGCTTCGATGTTGGCGTTTTGTGTCTGGTTCCTTTTTCTTCCTCGTTGTCTCCTTTACCATCTTCATGGGCAATTTTTGCTTTGTTAGGCATCTACCAGCCACCCATCGCTTTTGCTCTGGACCTTTTCTTAGCCATTACCGTTCTGTGTCCGCACGTCCATCTGTCAGTCCAACCGTCATTTTTGTTGCTTCCTTTTCAGCTCTTGTAGCCTAGCTTCCTTCCCACCATACCTTACCGGCATGCGCCACCGTTTGGGCACAAGGCTATTGGCGATCTTATCTCACCATACACCTATGCTTCTATGCTGTTGGTGTCGTTCCGACGTTCCCTACTTCCGTCCAACTTTTGGGCGTCCTTCCGCGCCGATATACCATGGTGCTTTCAGAATGTATCTGCGCCACCAGCTCTGACTCAGAGAAACAATGAAATTCGCACCTGGGAAAGCGCGGTTGAATGCGGTCTCTTCACGTGCATCATGTTTCCCTAAAATCTCTTCCTTTCTCGTGCTGCTCGTCGCCTCTCCCCTGGTGTATGCTTTAGCGCGCAGTCACGTGCACAGTAGATGTGCCTCTATAGCAACCGCCTTCTCGACAGGGTTTCCACCTCAACTACTGAACGGAAAGTCCGTCCGGCGGTTTTCATTCGTGCCGTGGTCCTTCGAGGAGGCTGGCATCAGAACCGCCCATCTGTTTCAGTTGACGATCTTAACCAGTAGAGAGCAGAACTCGTTATCTGGTGCATCATGGTTATGCCAAGGGTTGATAGATACCAATTTGCCGTTTCCAGTTACCGAGGCTCGAAATTAATGCAGGCGTTCGGGTGTGCCCAAGGTTCCCGTTCTGCACCCGTCGACAGGATCATTATCACCTGCAACAGGCTCACTGAGAATCGAGAATCTTTGGCCAGGCGTTTCCCATTCGACATCTGGGTGAACCCAAACGTCTAGATTTCCTATTGAACACATAGATATTGAAGTTGTTGAGTGGGCAAATGTGGTTGTCTATATGATGCCCATCAGCGTCAAAAAAAAAAACATGCGGCGAATACAAGAACAACTTCAACAACAATGAGTGAACGTGAACATCGGAAAAGTTGAAATGTGAAGACGCCGTTTTCTCAGCCCCGGCTCGTGGGAGTTGTAACGCATTCGGCGGGCGCCGCCTAGACTTCCGTCGTAAGTATTCTTCTTCCCAACTGCTTGATTTACAAACTTAACAGCTCACCAATGCCATTCTCTACAACGTCTAAGTGACGAATATTTGAATACCACGGTCCTCTCAGTTAACATGTACATTGTGAGCATCCAAGTTTCAGACAATTTTGGGGATTGACTGCGTTGTAACAGTGGATAACACCATCCTGCCCAAGCGTTTCGCCTGACCACAACCACGAGGGACGGCATCGACAAGTCCTTAAGCTTAAGCTTGAAGCTGGATCTCCACCTTGGTGTAAGACGTAGAAACGTACCTGCTGTCCCAATTAAAACTCAGTCCCATTCAAAACTTTTGAACCCATTCCTCCATGTCAGCCTCTCTTCTGGCACACCTTCCCCGACGTTGCGTTTTTTCCCTCCTTTACCACCCATCCAATGTTGACTCGGCTCAAGCCCAAGAAATACACCGTTCGTTATCCAAAATGGATGGTCGGAAAACGTCTATTATATGCTTCCTCTGCCCTTGCTTCTCTGGGAGACGCACTCTTTGGATATAGTCAGGGGGCCATCGCAGCCGCTCAAGTTCAGCCATCATTCATTGGTCGGATGTACCGTGTCAACGTATCCTTGGCGGAAATCGAAGCTGGGAAGACTGGCGTTGCACCCTTAACACAGTGTACATCATCTCTTCCGTATCCTCTTCTTTCTCACTCTTGTCACTTTATCTAGCCATCGTCGTTGCCTGCCTCAACGTCACGGCCCTCCTGGCCTCCATCGGCGCAGCGTACATTTGTGATATCCTGGGCCGCCGAATGTCTGTTCGAATAGGTGCCATCATCTACCTCCTCGCCGCATTCATTCAGGTTTTCATGCCCAATCTCGTCACCCTCATTATCGGACGGTGTATTCAGGGCATTGGCGTTGGCATGCTCTCCATGACGGTCCCAATCCTCCAATGCGAGATCGCTCCAGGACACGTTCGGGGGATGTTCGTCTCTATTGAGTATCTATGCCTCAACTCTGGGTACGCTCTGTCTGCGTGGATCGGATACGCATTCTTCTTCGCTATGCCCTCTGAGATCTCCTGGCGTGGACCGTACATCGTTCAAGCTGCTCTCTCTGCGATATTGGTAATCTGGACGTTCTACCTACCGGAAACACCCCGCTGGTTGATCAAGAACGGGTTCAAAGAGGAGGGTTTGGGTGCTCTTGCTGACTTGCACGGAACAGGTGACGTGAAGGATGAATTTATCGTACAATCCTTCGTGGCGATAGAAGCTGCCATCCAACTTGAACAGAGTATGGGGGAATCATCTTGGAATCAGCTCTTCTCGCAATACACTCGCCGGTCTATCGTAGGAATTACATGCCAGCTTTTCGCTCAAATCAACGGCATTAATGCGATCTTATACTTCCTCCCTGAAAACCTTGCTAGAGCTGGCTTCACTATCGCACGGTCGCTATTATACTCAGGCGCTTGTGCTCTTATTTACTGCGCGGGGACAATACCCACGATGTTCTTCATCGATAAATGGGGGCGGCGAAGGTTTTTGATTTTGGGGAGTTTCGGGCTTGCGGCGGCGCTCGCGATAGTCGGCGCTCTGCAGTTTCACGCGGACACGCTGCCGTTGGGGATTGCAAGATTGAGCTCAGCAGATGGCATCTTTACTGGTATGTTTCGGACTTAGTATATCTGATCGGCCTGTTAATTCAGCCCTTGTCAGGTGTATGTCTCTACCTCTTCATTTTCGGTGCAACGTACGCCTTTTATCCTACCTCGTGATCTTTAGCGCTGACTTTACTCTTTTACAGATGGGGCCCGACACCATGGCTTCTTGGCGCCGAGATATTTCCGCTGCGTGCACGAGCTAAAGGAATGGCGCTATCGACCAGCGTTAACTGGCTCTCAAACTTCATCGTCGCGTTCATCACCCCACCTCTGTTCTCTACACTACACGGGGGCTATTACTTCCTCCTTCTTGGTTCATGTTTCATTTCAGGCATCGTAGTCTGGCTATTATATCCGGAGACGGCGGGGAAAACGCTCGAGGAGCTTGGAGAGGTGTTTGGGGATGGGGTTGTGACAGTAGCGGTCGACGAGGAGGTTGGTCGTATGAGGCGTACACAGGGCCTGGGAACGGTCGCGGAGCCGCTTGAAGTGGCTGCGGTTAACGCTAAAACGGTTTCTTCCGAGGTTACGCTCAACGCATCAGTCATTGAAGAGAAAAAATCGACGGAGGGTTAGAGTATGTAATATTTGTGAGATACTCTTTCTAATCCATTTCACTCGCTTCGCACTACATCTCGATAAACCCCACTTACCATTCCCCATGCCCCGTACCCTGAACCCTATTGTTGGGCACCCTGGGGAGCCACCCTATGCATGCCCTAGGGACTCCTCGGACCTGAGCTGGCAATCAAGAATCACAGTCGCTTACACTATTAGTACCTTACCCGCCGTACTGACCGACAGGGACGAGGAGATTGGGTTCACCGAGGGAAGCGATCGATACCGTGGGTCGCTTGCCATAATTCAAGAAGGTCCTGAGACCGCGTATCTGCAAGCTTTCCGCCGTCCCGTCCGCATCAATGCCTTGCCGCCGGCGCTGCGGATTTCAGCGAATGACTCGCGAGTCGAGACTCGAGAGTCGGATCCACACCTTGAGATAACGGTGGTCGGCTATCCAGGAATATCCGCCCCGAGTATCGCTTAATATGGACCCAATCAAGAATGACTTGGAGCCGTTTATTATCACAAAAGCACCGTGACGAAAATCTGAGCTAGATTGTGAAATGATCTCTAATAGATATGAAGCAAATGATGAATGCAAAATGAACCTATGACGCCGTCCTTCGGAAATGAAGCCAGGAACGATCATTACTCGGGTTACATATGAAAATCGTTTCCGACCGAGTCCGCCTGAATAATAAGCTCTGTGTTTAAGACCATGTGAGTGAACCTCCTACCGATAGAGGAAGTCACTAACCAGTATAGAACTTAATTCCGTCGACATGGGCGTCGATCTCTGAGAATGGAATGAGACCAAGTAATTTTAAAATTTAGAACGCATACTGATCATCTCATCGACGGTGTGGATGTTAATCCTTTTGGACCGTTAGCCAGAACAGATATCAATGAAATCACACCTACTTATCCTGGGAGCGAACGGGACTCCATCGATAGATATTTTGTGACCTGAACGTTAGTTAATAATCAGATGCCCGAGCTAGACCTAGAGACTCACAGATTCCACTTTGGAGGAGGCGGCATTCAATCAGCAAGTAAAACACGATGCGAGAAGAGGCTTACATAGAATCGAGTATCTAGCCAACAGAACATTAACTACACAAAATCCGGAAAGATCAAAAAATGAAGGTTTACCTGTATTACCCGTCATCGCACTGGGTGAAACGATAATCTCTGGGCCAAACGAGGCCTGAACAGCTTTGGAGAAAACCACCCAGGCAGGGGCGTCCAATGTGAAAGGAGCGATGAGGCTTGGCTCATGCTCGGAGTTGTA
The DNA here is from genome assembly GCA_000827195.1 of Laccaria amethystina LaAM-08-1. NCBI lineage: Eukaryota > Fungi > Basidiomycota > Agaricomycetes > Agaricales > Hydnangiaceae > Laccaria > Laccaria amethystina. The sequence continues at coordinate 24,545 of KN838584.1, read as the reverse complement.
TGCCAGGCTGATATTTCCAATAGAAGGCTTACCCCCGCAATGAACGTTGTACCGTTGTGGAGACGGAGATTCGCCATTGAGCAGAAGACAATATTTCTCGGCGATGGGTTTGACGAGGAAGTGAAATATTTTCTTGACTTCGTCGACTGCGTGGTACGTCAGAATGGGGACGAAAAACGAAAAGAATGCTATACTTGAGCTGAAGATGTCAACGCGGGAGTTGAAATTGACTTTGGCACTTTCGGCAAGAGCATTAGTCTATTTCTTTCAGCGCTGTTAATCGGTGGTTTGAAATAGAGACATACTTTGACCCCAGCATTAAAAATAGTCGCTGCTTTAGAAGTTTGGATGAGATATTGATTTTCCACAGAGATCTTCGCGAATTTCCTTGCGGTATCTTTGTAATCTGGTCGTTTGGAGAAAGCCGCGCGCTCAATCCACTTCGGAACATACGCTTTGTCACCATGTTCAGCCAGACAAGATATATAACCCCAAATTGGGCTTTCTTTCCTCAGCGTAGGCTGGAATATGGTTGAATCTCTGCTCGTGGATTAGCTTCTCGATGGAATGAGAACGTAGAAACTAGCACACTCAATAGCAGAGACAATTTTGGACAAAATCCCGATGGTTGTGTGGACCGTTGGTCTCGAAGAACTGGATGCGATGAGGATACAATTCGAGGACCAAAGTTTTAACTCACTGTCCTCCTAGCATATCGACCTCAACCTCTGCGTTCTGCGGATAAGATCAGTGAGGAAAAAAGCAATCAAAGCAGAAGAAATGACCATATAGCCCTTCTCAGCAATTCCAGGCAACGCAAACTCTTGATTGTACAGCTTCTCCAAGCCCATTCCGCCCTCATCGACTATCATGGCGATTCCATATTTCCCATACACTTCCTCAAGGTACTTGGCGATGTTAGTTGCTCCAAGAGGTCCGCTGACTTCCTCGTCTTGCCCGAAGGCGAGGACTAAAAGAGTCAGTAGGATCAATCTAGGGCATGAACGGAATTACCGATAGTCCTGTATGGAACCCACCCGCTATGGATAAGATGCTCCACAGCGGTAAGGATTCCGATCACATTATTCTTGCAGTCCCCGGATCCTCTACCATAAATCCATTCACCATCAATGACACCATCGAATGGTGGGTAGGTCCATCTATCGAGAGACGTCACACTGAGCAAAAGGTGAGCGAAGTTTCCGAAATTCGTTGGTCTCAACGGACATACCTTGGAACAACATCCAAATGGCCAGTTAACATGAGTGGTTTCAGGCTCGAATTCGAACCCCTCCACGTGTACACGAGCGAGAATCCTCCTATGACAGTGAGGCGAGTTGCCGAGTGGCTGACAGCAGGAATTCAGTACCATTCATGCTGACAGACCGTTCAACAACCTACGTCAGTGGGAACGTATCTCTAAGATACTTGTGCATATCCACGAACGGTAGCCACCTTTCATCCTCGTCAACAGGTCCCATGTCGTCGAATGTCCTAAGAAAAGGTTTGAAGGTTTCGATGTGCCACAATAACCATTATGACGTACATGGTAGGAATTTGAACCGCCCCAGACAGCCGTTTCGCGCTTTCTAACCGAAATTTTGGCGAAGAGTAAAGGTCGGAAAAGTTCGACGGAGTGGCTGCAGGTAGTGGCTGGCGGCAAAGAGTTCCGTCCGGATGATTAGGGAAGAGAGGCCCGAAATACGCAATATAGAGTTGGTAAAGGGTGTAGCCAACCATCCAAGCGAAGAAGAGCTCGCAAATAGTGCGCTTTGTGGTGATGAAAGTGCTCGCACCCATACGGGCGGGAACTTCTAATCTGACCTTGTACATCGTTGGATATCGTCAAGGTCTGGCAGAATGACTGAGAAAGCTTTGACCGGGCCGATTAAAATCTGCTCTGTCAATAGGAAGTTGCCGGCGGAGTTTCTCGTTCAATGAAAATAAACGCCCATCAAACGCCCATCTACCCGAATAACCCACTTCACTGACGATGAACAGCTTCAGTCGTACTTCTCTTCTCGTTCAAAGAGAGACATTCTTTTATGCCACCATGGAGATATTCCTAGAATCCTGATGAAAAGAAAATCAACTTCAAACATTCGAGTTTTCAACATCGGGATTCCTCAGTGTATTCAAGTTTTTTTCTTGAGTTTTTCTAGCACTCACGACTTGACTGAGATTCTAGTGGTAGTATGTTGCCTGCTGTCTGGAGGAAGAAGAACTACATCTTGAATCATCTCATTCTCATTGCGTCGTCTTCTATGCCGGTGGAGTTGGGGTATTGCCAAGGAAAAGACGTTGAATGTGGATCCGTTTGTGGTCCAACGACGGAGCTGCCTCATAGGGTAAATATGCTGACCGTAAGTCCCTTCAAACCTCGTCTAATGAACAATCCATTGTCGATTGTTGGACCAGGGTGGAACTGCCGTTCCCTGCCTTTCCGCCGGCGGTATGTCAAAACCCAATTCTCGACCTCCCGCCCGTTACCTAGGTCTCTCAAAACCCTTTCCCTCGCTTAGCGAGTGGCGTTGCGCGTCAGATTCTCGTGAGGCACCATACAATAACCCGAGTCATTTCAACTTGACAGTTTTGGAAATTTGAACCCCGTGACGCACTGCATCTGACTTACAGGGAGTTTTCAGGGAACGCCGCCGGTAAGTCTTATCAAGGATCATTATCCCCACTTTCTAGGCCCGTGTTTATCATCGAATCACGTTAGCAACACGCGCACTTGTTGATATACTGTTCCTTCAGCGCAACTGTGTGCAACAAGTCTCGAAGGAACGAATCTGGGATGACTGCAAGGTACGTATTGTCCGCAACTGCAGTTGCAGCATGGCCGTGGAAGAAACGTTCACTTCAAGCGCTTTGGTATTGAAATCGTGAGGTAAGGTCGCATTCCTTGCTATTCAATCATGAGACAATTGCGGCGTTAGACTTTCATCCACTAGGTGAAACGCAACAAGCATTCGAGCTTCTCGCGTTTGTTCAAGGCCATATTCAGCATGAACAGCAGGTGAGCTCGTCATATTCGATTAGTCCCAGAATCTTTTCCAACTAAGTCTAGACATATAACTCCGGTCTCGACTCAGTGTCATCTATCGTCCTGCGATACGAACTGATAGGTCACTTATCGCAGTGCTAAGCTAGGAATTATTCACCAAGTCGTCAACGTGCCATTCCCGTGCAAATTTGGGAGCGAAGGAAAAATTCATGGGTAAACTATTCAACCGACAGTACGTTTCAGAACACATATATGTTTCACGCAGTCAAGCATTAACCGTTGTTCCAGCCTCTGGGCCCCTCCAGACCAATTCAAGTAGAAGTATGTCGTACCACCAGATTTATCTGGTGTCAGCCACCCGCGAGGATTCAAAACTGAACACAAAGGATGGCACATGAGAGGAAACTTTTTTGACACGCTCCCGCGAAACATGGAACCAAGTCTTGTCGGTACCGCAAGTATGAGATTTACGCATCTTTCCGGTGTGTGTCGCTCACGTCGATCTAGTATGACCGGACCGCCTTCCCCTCTCTCAATTTTCTCCACCTTCACTGAGGCTGAGCCTGCTTACTGATTGCCTCAGGATCTGATGGGCTACTGATATCAGAATTTTGGGCTTGTTACCCCGCTCTCCCATCCCTAATCGGTGTCAGACCCCCATATATCGCAAGAACCGACGCATTTTTGCCTCTCACTACTCTCTTCTCACACACGTCCAATCATGGGTTCACAAAACTGACATCTTGATCCCAACGGAACACCGGGTCGAACTTGACAAGATGATTCACACAGTCCTGCACCGCTTTATACCGATGCTCCGGTGGTGTAAAATTATGAGCAGCCTTAGCGTTCGCGCCACTGCATGTTGAAGTCGTTCTGCCTCGTCGTGCGTCAAGTTGTGGGATGGTATAGTTTCAACAGCAAGTATACCTTTAACGGTCCGATGGTTCTCTAACTCCATCGTTTTTTTTTCAGATTTGTATTCGCCCCTTACAACGCTTTGAACACACACTAGTAATTCTTAAAAGCGAGAAACGACAGATGCCACATTCCCATACCGCCGCCGTCGCCGCGCCGTAACCAGCGATATTTGATATCACAACACTTTTCAAATGTGCTTATCTCCCCCAAGTTCTCACCGCCGGCCTTGTGGATGAATCAAAGTAAACATATCTCGTCTCTTTTCCGTCGCGGATCTTTAGATAATTCAAGAAGGTCCCCCAAAATCCAACAAGCTGAACACGGGCACGGGCAGGAGAAAAGCGCGCATGAGATAACAGGTGGAGTTCCAAGTTCAAGCATTCGGCTTCAGCCAAATAGATACATCATGATCACGCTCTACCTACACAACTCCATCACTTTCTCCACACAACTCCATCATGCTCAATACAACTCACCCCACGGTCAAACGTGCCCTGATAGGCTTGAACTGACTAGGAAGCGAGGAACGACCGGATCAGTTGATTTTCCTGGACACTCTCCCCCCCCTCTACTTACCTTCCGATGGTCCGGACCCTCTTGACGCCATATGAAACTTCGGAAAAGTCTTCGCGGGAGTGAATCGATGCTGGATTGGTACGTTCTCGCTCGATCAGCAGGCGAGAGTTCACTTAATAAGTAGAGCACTCCACCTGATTAGTACGTGGCCTTTCTTAAGCTTGGTTTATATAACCACCGTACTGGAGATGTAGAGATCTTCTCTCCCTGGGAAGAAACGTGGAAAAGATAGGCTCGAATATCTTGATCAATTGATAACTCCCCCCTCTCTCTTTCCCGGCACGAGATCCGACATGAAGCCTTTCATTTACGTCGATCTGATACTCGTCCGTGAAGCCTTTCTTCGTGGATCTGACACTGCAGTACTGGTATCACTGGATCCGAAGCGCTCGTTCACGGTCTCGTGAAAGCGGGGGTTCAGATTTGAATTAAGGGGGGATCCTCTCTACGAAATCTCACATCCGATATCTACGACGAACGTCGAAAACGTTTGTCAAAGTGGTGTGCGGTCGATTTTTAAGCGTTTTGGTTGAAAGATTCCTTGGGAGCAAAAGGTGATCGTTCTCAATTGCGACCATCGCAAAATCCGATATTACGGCCGTTCCACAAAAAGTTCGTCGGCCGTTTCTGTTGATCCCAAGTGGTGTGCTGTGGATTTGGGCGCTCGTTGGTGGATCCTCTGAACTACCCTCAAGTGCACACACAATCTTATCTGATTTGGCATCCACATGAACCTGTCAGTGAGGTTTTTCTGAGCGGTCTTTCATCATGATATCTCGTTGGTTGGATCTGGGTTGTGTGGATGCTCTGAGCACTCCCCAGCTGCGAAATGTTCGACATCCGATATGTTTGACTAGTTCCACATGAACCCGTCGCTCAGTTATGGATATGGATAATTATGAATGATGCTGGTCAAGTGGTCGTTTGCATGGGCAGATCTGCGTGGGATTCGCATCGAAAGCGCTTATTCACGGGTCTTGTGAAGCACCTAGTTGGAGAACGGCTGAATCATCCTCGAACGCAACATCTCGACACCCGATATATGTCCCTTTTCCACATGAAACTGTAGGTCATCGTGGATCCGATAACTCGCAAGTCGTTGGATTTGAGGGCTCAAATGTTCGTTTCGCTGGTTCGTCCAAGCGTGAAAATCCCAGCCAAGCGCTCGTAGCTCGTTCACGGGTTCTTTCGTGCAAGTGTAAGCGATGTGATGTGATCCTACGAGGAGGATCTCACCTCACCTTATGAATCCGACAGCTCTCACCGATTACTCCGAATGACCATCGGAGGTGTCATCGTCCCGTCAGCGCCTCGGACAACTTGAGTTAAAGGGGAGGGGGGAGGGCACGCCGTCGGGTCTTCTCTCTCCCAGTTTGACAGGTGAGGATGTTAAGCTTGAGTGCACCCCAGCACGCCGTCGCGTCAGAGTGGCACGCCTCCATGTCCCCTTTCGCCTGTTCAATTCAATGTCGGCCCGAGATGGGTGGACATGCACGGACACGCCCTCTTCACGTTGTTTTTTTTGCGCCGTGTTGTGGCGGCTGGATCAAAAAACGCGTAGTGCGCGCACGCATCACTTTTCCGCGTTTCCCCCCTTTTCCCATTTGGGTATTCGAGCAAGCGGGGGGGGGGGGAGGGAAGTAATTTCATTCATTCATTTTACGCAGTAGTACGCGCGCGCGCCCCCGCCACAATATCGTTTTCTTGGGCTGGCGCCTTTTCCTCCTCTCGCTGCCGGGCACGGATATTGATACGGAGTGTAAAGTCCTCAGGTTGTCATTTGCTGAACCCTTAGACGAGGGTAAAAAACCGGAGAGGGGGAAAACCCTTGATGGTGGCTCTGCCTTGAATAACCGTCGGCATTGGAGTTATTATTTGGGTCCGTCTGGGTGGACCCTATCCGGACACACGCACGCGATTTAGCACCTCTACCTATGTACCTACCATACACAGCCGTTTTGGACACCGCCAACGCATTTTTGTGATACTCCCTCCCTCCTCCCCCTGTGTTGGCATTATTATTATTGTTGACATTCTTCGTACTGCGGCAAGTTGGCGCATCACGTAGGACCTACTACTACTCCTCCCGCACTTTTCCGCAGTTCATGTAGTCGTTTCTCTATGTGCGTACGGATCTTTCGGGAACGCCCTCCTTCGGTAATTACGTGAGTCACTTTACCGCCTTTTTCCTAGGTGAACGAGCGAGCGTCCGGTGATTCCCCCCGGTCTCAGTTGTAGCCTGTCATTCTGGTTTTGCCAAAAACATTCAGAAATGTGCCATTGGTGTGTGCGTGTGTTTCCGCGCCGGTGAATAAAATTGGGGTCCTTAAACTTATGGGTGAGAACTGAGATCGAATTTTTTGGGAGGGGTGGTGAGTCCTATGATGTCGGAACTCCAACTCCGAGTGAAGTTTTTTTTTTTCCTTTGCTGCCTTGCGTGAGTGGGTGTGTGCCTTGTGCGTGGTGTGGTGCTTTGAACGTGAAGGGGGGGCTCATACTTACTCCTAAACGCTGTAGAGATGATGCTTTGACGAGCGTTTCCAGTCCAATTGAATTGCGAGAAGACGAGGCAAGGTTGCATATCATATAATTTCCCTCACGCATCAACATCGTGACTCTCGGAAGAACCCGTGTAGGTGCCTGGCGATCAGGTGAGAAATCGAAGGACCCTGTTGTTAGCTTGGGATACATGTTGGGATTACTGATTCAGATTTCATCTGTGCAGAGCGTGCTGTGGAGACCCGAGCGACCGATCTCTCGCTTGCTTTTTTTAATCGACTCTGGTATGGATAGCTCTGAGAGAGGACTGAGCTGAGTCTCCGAGTGGCGAGAGGACGTACGTGGGTTAGTTGTTGGGTGTAATTGTTTCGGGTTCTTTAACCACGTCAAAGGCGGGTAGTGTATCCGCCAACAAAACAATTTATTATCTGTGCGTTGATGTTGTGTGTGCGCCACAGGCAGTGAGTGCACAGGGAGGTAGGGCAGAAGCAAAGTCTACCTTGAAGAACAAAGCAGCGCGTAATCGCCGATCTCCTGGCAACACGTCTATGTCTCTCGTCACTCAACGCCGCATATTCCGGAGGTGGGAGGTGTTTGTATTTTAATTGAAGTTTGGACGCGTGAGAGCGAGCTCCGTCCCAAAGCGTACTAGCGTCCACCCTGACCAGATCAAGTGTTGAAATTTAGATCGAACTTCTCGAATGCCCTGTGCAAAAAATATGATCGGAGTTCCCCATTAGTGTCCGCCGCTTCAAGGGGATGATTAGCCGAGATCTGACGATGAAGCTCTATCTATATAACGATTTTTGGGAGGGGAAATTGAGTGAAATTATATTGGACAGCGTGATACGATTGGACACGGGGTTGTGCAGATGTGTGCCAAAAGAGAAAAAAAGACAGAAAGTGAGCTATATAGGGTGATTGCCGGGTGACTGTCACATGGGTAGTGATTGTTGCTTAGATAACTCGGCCAAGACAAACAAGGGAACTTTGTTGTCCTTCATAACCTGAGCCTATTTTTCCGTCTTCCCTTCCCTAGTTTTACCACCCCCAACACAACACACTCATCCCTGTAAAGTCATCATGCCTCGAGCTGAATCCAAGCCACAAAGCCCTATTGCATCAACGCAGTTCTACCATTCTTCTTTCAACGACAATCACTACGTGCCAGAGTCGGATCCAGCGTCCCCGACCACTAGCCATGCTCACTCTCCATCTCCGAGCATTGCATCCTCCGCTGCCCCGCCAACACAGAAAAAGAAACATGTGTGCCAGACGTGTGATCGTGCGTTCACGACGAGTGGACACCTCGCTCGCCACTCCCGCGTGCACACTGGTGAAAGGAACCACAAGTGCCCTTTCCCAGGCTGCGAGACTCGTTGTTCGCGACAAGATAACCTTCAGCAACAGTAAGTCTCTTTGATGTTCTGCTAGTTCACCTCGACTCACACATGCACAACGACAGCTACCGCATCCACCTCTCCCCAGGATCCCGACGCAGCTCAACGCGCTCTGCCATCTCTCGAGCCATGAACCCAAGCAAACGCAGTTCGACTGCCTCCTCTTCAGCAACTGACGTCTCCCAATCTCCCGCTCCTCCGCCGCTCTCCTCACCACCCGCCCTAGAGCCTGCACGGTACGCACACCACTCACCCCCACCAGACTCCCCTCCTCCGCTCGCGCAAGCTACCCTCCCAGCCACGGCGCACATGCACCATGGTCATGGCCATAGCCATCATCATCACCAAGACAACTCAGCGCCTTCGTCGCGCTCTTCTAGTTCTCCAGATATCAATTACTCGAATGGGGGGAGCATGAGTCAGTCCATGGTTCCTCAGCTTTCGCAGAGCCAGCAGTACTCGTATAGAAGCGGTACGACGACGTACCAAGAACAATCCCAGAGTGCCGGCGCGGGTGGGTTCACGTACGTGCACACTACGCCCATTTCGCACGGCAGCGGAAACACGCCGCCTTCGTCTGCTACTTCGTCTTTTTCGGGCTCTTATTCGAGCTCGCATCATAGCCATCATCACCAACAGCAGCAGCACCATCACCATGAAGGAGGCTATCGAGACGTTTCGCCCGTCTCCATCTCCTCACGACACTCCATTTCGCACATCTCGCATCCCCAACAAAGGCACCACCACCACCATTCCGGCCCTCCCTCCCCCGCCTCGTCGCATTCGGTGTCTTCACACACCTCAGGGCCTCCCACGCCCACTTCCTACCCACCGGTCTTCCATGACGAGCACCACCAATCATATCACGGGCATAACAACACTCACGGGATGACCACTTCTTCCTCTCACCATCAGCAGCAGATGGGCCCTGCGACGTATGGCAATGCGAGGTTTGACAGCCCCCCGCCCACGTTGGCTCCCATTCAGGATGAGAGGTTGATTAGGAGGGACGTGGAGAGGGGTCACGGGGGTGGGTCTCCGCATATTTACCAACCTCAGCCGATGCCGGAGTATCAATATCATTCGGGGCTTGGACATGGTGCTTGGAAGACGGAGGGGGGGTTGAGGAAAGGTGTTGGAGCGCTTGTTCAATGATTGATGATTTTTTCTTTGTGGATTTTTGTGTGAATCTGGATATAGAATTTGACTGCTCCTCTCTCTCTCGTTGCTTGATATACAAACATACATACTTACAGCTAGCCACATACTACTCGTCTCAGTTTTTTTCTCATGTTGAATGTAATTATATGGAAATGCCATGCTGCATGCGTCTCTAAAAAATTTGCACCATTTGGATGGCAGAAATCAGAAATTCTTTGACACCGTTGAAAGCCGCGGACGCATGACAACAATGTCAATTGCAAAAAAAAAAAAAAAAAGACAACGTGCGATTGATCGGAGTCAGGACGGACTGTATTCACAGCTCGCCAAATTAGGACAAATGATGATGATGACATAATACAAAAAAAAATTATGTATTTTCGGAGATGCGAACGCACATACATCATCATCTAACATCTAATCTCGACGACGACGGGCGACTTACATGAGCGACTTGGACAGGTACTCTTTTCCCTCCCTACCTCCCCCCTTCTCTCCTGTGTCCAGTCACAGACCACAATCATTGAACACCATACAGACAAATCGAACAACTCACGCGCTGCGAGCCCATCTCGGAGGAACAAGTCAAGCGGCTCTGTCTTAAAGCCAGAGAGATACTTATAGAAGAGGGGAACGTTCAAGTTGTAGATTCGCCCATTACGGTGTGTTGGAAGTAAAACCTGAGTACTGAGTATTGAATCTGAAATGTGGGGTTGACTTTGCGTGGGTGATAGATATGTGGCGATATACATGGCCAGTTCTTTGATATGATGGAACTTTTCAAAGTCGGTGGGTTCTGCCCGGAGACGAACTATCTATTCATGGGTGCGTCTCTTCCCTTCCCTCACCTTCTCCCTCTCTCCCTCCCTAACTAACCCTTGCGTGTACTACAGGCGACTTCGTAGACAGAGGCTTCTACTCCGTCGAAACTTTCCTCCTCCTGCTCGCCCTCAAAGTCCGCTACCCAGACCGCATAACCCTGATAAGGGGGAACCACGAATCGCGCCAGATAACACAGGTATACGGGTTCTACGACGAGTGCCAGAGGAAGTACGGGAGCAGCAATGTGTGGAGGTGGTGTTGTGAGGTGTTTGATTACCTCGCCCTGGGTGCGATCGTCGATGGCGCGGTGTTTTGTGTGCATGGGGGGTTGAGTCCGAATTTGCAGGGGATTGATCAGGTGAGTTTTTTTGGTATTCTCCTACCCTCTGGATCACACGCAATCCCAAACTTCCGCTTGGGATGGTTATCACGTTTGATTCCTTCTGTTCATCTGTGTTGCTTGTCTTTTTTGATGGGTTTGGCGGAAGTGCGGTTGGATGACCCCGTGTTCAATCCGGCTTGATCAATCAATAATTATTCAATTGTGAATGAGCTTTTCATTCGGAGCGTTACTCGCTTTCTTTTCAATTGTCCCCTCCGGATTTCCTTCATTTCATGTTCGTTCGCCGTTTCCCATATCAGGCGCCCTTCAGTCTTGTTTCTACGCATGGCTCACTCTTTGACGACGCGTGTCTTTCTTTGTGGGTGCCTGCCTCCTTATTTTTGCCTCTTTTTCATTAAGAGGACCACTCTCTTTCTGGGTGTTTTTCTTTTTTTTACGAGGATACGCCAATCGCGAGCGTTTCATCGCCTTTGGCACTTTATTTTTGGCCAGGTTTTCAAGATATATAGAACGATCGCTTTTGGCTTTTCGTTCGACGCGTGTCCGATATCTTCGTCCGCTCTGGCCCTTCGATCTTTCGCGCTTCCGCATCCTTTCTGTTTTTTTTTGGCGGAGATACGACACGATCGCGTCGGGATGTACTTCACGATTCGACGCGTGTTCGATACTTCGAACGCGGGCGTTTCGTCACTTTCTTTTCATCCTTTCGTGACGCGGCGTATTGCCCTTTTGCTGGGATGTGCTCAACGCGCGCGTTTCATCATTTTGTTCACTACCTTGCCATTGGACGCGTGTCCTTGTCAAATGCCAAACATTTCATGACTTTTGGCAGTTCATTTTTCGCGACCCGTCCTCAGGATATTCGGAGCGGTCGCGTTTCGCAGCTTATCTTTGGCGACTCGACGTGTGTCCTCTCACCATGATATGTCAAACGCGAGGGTTTCATCCTTTTTTTACTGTTTTTTCTCCTGCGGCGCGGTGTCCCTTCACTGAGGGTACCGAACATTCGCTTCCGGCCGTTCACTCTTGCGTTGAACGATCGCTTTTGATCCTTCATTCTCTTGCGAATCGACGCATGTCCTTTTACGAGGATATGTCAACCGCGAGCGTTTCATCGCACCTCGCCGTTCATTCTTGATTGTGTATCCTTTTTTGAAGATACACCGAATGATCGTTTTTGACCTGTCATTCTTCTACAACTCGACGCGTATCCTCTATCAGGATATATCAAAGGCGCATGCTTTCATTGACTCTGGCCGTCGATATTATCCACACCTTCCTCTTCTGGCGGTTAGAGGTTGTCCGCATCGCTCGCGGGGCGCCCATATTCATGGTTTGCGTTACATCACGCGTGGTCTTTTACCAGTGTTTATCTGTCAAACCCGGGCCGTCACCCATCCGCGTCTTTCCTCTCCCTCCCTGAATATCGCACGTTTGAGGCGACACTCCAAGAATTATCTGATGTTGCGCTAGAGCGAACCTTTCCACTTCGCGTGTCTTGATGATATATTTCGTTTGACCACGGCGTTTCACCAATCGGTCCTTTGTTCCCTTTGCTGCTGTTCTTTCGCCAAATTCAGGCGAAAAGGTTTCTGTTGCGCTTTTTTTACGTGTTATCGATTTTCATCCGTTATTAGCTCTTCATCTTCTATATTCAATTGCGAGATTGACGAAGATGCCTGTCACGCCCTTGTGTCATGCCTCTTTTTTTTCTTTTTCGACTGACTGCACGTGGGGAGAATTGGAATTCCGGGCCCTTTTTCCTTTGTTTTCTTCGCGCCTTGTGTTTTCATATTCGGCTTTTACGTTTACGTTTTCGGCGGAGGTTATCCCATTCACACCTTCGCACTACCGCCTGACAGATGCTCAGCGGTGCGTCGTGGTACTTTACAAAACCTTTCGGCTCCTTTTCCCGGTTTTTCTTACCCACCGACACGCAATTTGTTCATCCTCCGGTCTCTTATCTTCTTTGGCCATCATTTTCTTTTTTGTCACAACATCTTGACTGATGCCTTACCGCCTAGATTCGCGCTATTGATAGGAAACAAGAAGTTCCACATGACGGGCCGATGTGTGATCTTTTGTGGTCGGATCCAGACAGTAATTCGAAGATATTCGTTCTTGTTCTCTTCCTCTTCTCAATCAGCTCCAGATATTACAGGATGGGGCCTTTCTCCCCGGGGAGCGGGATTTCTTTTTGGCGCGGACATAACGAAAAAATTTGCACATAATAACGGCATTGATCTTATTGCTCGAGCCCACCAACTTGCGATGGAAGGGTATAAACTCATGTTCGATCAGACGATCGTCACCGTCTGGAGCGCACCCAATTACTGCTATCGGTGCGTTCTCATGCTTGAATTATTCCTCATTGCGGACATCTGCTTTTTGTTTACGTTCTTATTCCAACACGTACCCGCTTGGAGTCGATATTTTTTTTCCATTCTTTCTGCCTCAATGATGAAGGAGGTCACATGCTGGTCCCATGACACGACATGATGCGACGTTACGGTCCGAGGTGGCGACTTGACGTTTTTCTGTCCTCGCCTCCCCTTCCTAGACCAGGCGCATCAGACGTGGTGCTGCCACCGTGTGGGGCTGTGTGGGATCGCATAATTTGTAACCCCAAGCGCGGAGGTTCTTTGTTTTCCGTATTTCACCTCTAGAATTTGATTCCATTTGTGGCGCGCCGATCTTGGCCCCTGCATGCGCCTCTCCCACCCCTCAATCCCTCTCTTTTTGCACCCTGATTTTGCCACGTTTGCCCTCGTGCTCATGTTGATCATCCAGGTGCGGCAACGTCGCGTCCATATTGGAATTAGACGAGCACCTCGCTCAGGAATACAAAGTATTCAGCCACGCGCCCCTTGTATGTCAACTCTCCCGAGTCGTCATGCCTCGTTGATTGACGCGCAATGCTATTAGGACGTGAGATCAATACCTGCAAAACGTCCTCCTGCAGATTACTTCTTGTAGATCATCTGCGCACCCATATTTGTAGTAATATATGTATTCAGTTTTGTGCCTTTTGTCTACCAAAATTTCACGGGCTTAGAGCGGTCCGTCTGTTTATGGCTATGTGCGGCATAAAGAGACCTGTACAAATGGGGTTAGCCATGATTTGGACCCTCATTTTTTCCCCTTGAATGACGCCCTCACCCTTGAAGCTACGGAGGGGCGGGTTGATTATCGACGTTCACAGGGATGACCACGCGCGCTGACGATTGAAAGGTTATATATAATCGTCCAGTGCTCCTCCTCCCGCACTTCTTACTTACTCCTCCCCCAACTCCTCTGGAAAGCGAGTTAGGGGAGTCTTCGTGGAGTAAAGATTGTTCATTGCCTCCTGCGGATGCACGATCTAGCCAAAATGGTATCATACCCCCGGAAACTTCCAAGTTCCAACGTCTTGATCCCCGACGTACGCATCGACATTTTCTTACCACGAGACGCCAGTCAAGCGCTGTCTGAAGTATTACCGAAGAATGCCCACCTATACAGTTCATAAATAATTGAGTTTTAACCAGATAGATGGGTTCAAAGTACTATATTTATTTATTGTGGCTCATAAAGAATGGTTAGGATGCGGATGTCGTTGAACGCAAGTGGTAACTAGTCCAAGTACCCGGGGATTTGATAGATGACCTATCAGGGTTCGCCGATGGATCATGTTCTGTTCCGGAATAGGTGAACCCTTGCGTGGTTAGATTAAAGATTCGGAGCGACCGGTTGCTCCCGTAATAATTGAACAGATCTCTCTCATCAAACTAAATCAGTTGCCAGTGGGGCCTGACAAATTTTGAAGTTTGAACGCAACGTACTCTTCTGGAATTTTTTCATCACGTCGCGTCGAAAAAAGTATCATTCAAGAACCTAATCAATATCTATATTTGTGTGATTGGGGTGAAAAAGAGATAAGAGGAAGGGAGTGGGTAAAGGATTCCGACATGAATACAGATACGGTTACACAGTGAAGAGTAATGGGTACAACTGTATATGGGAGGGAGCTAGGAGATGTGCGGATACATTGGGAAGGATTAATGTACGCAAGTCTATGGTAATGAAAATGCAATTTCGTTATCGTGTCGTCAATGACGTTGGAGTCAACAAGCAATCATGGCAGTGGCGTTCAACGGAACGCCCATTCATGTCCTGCCTTTGGGCGCAGTTTTGCTGAACAGCTTAGCTTTCTCGATTGCAGCGTAACCTACGGGGATAAGTGTGTCAGCGTCTCGTTATATCAAGTAACTAATGTGTGGCTGATCCAGCCGAAATTTGAATCCAAAATCCAGAGAGAAAAAGAAGTAAAGAAATTGTTGAGAACGGGAGAAATGCTGCGGAGAAGAGCGGTATCTGTTTCTGCGGCGCATCATATGTTGGATTTTCTTTAGGTCGTCCTTAGAGACGTCGCACTGACAAGTGCGGTTATTCCCGACACCCATACGGCCCCGAAAGGCTTTGGGGTCATCAGAACCAACATCTTGCAGGACCTGGCCAGGGTCTTACAAGGGATTGGGTGAAACGAGGGGCAGACCCGCCTACATGAGAGTTGGAACAAGACTGTGAGAGGATAGCCGGCGCCCGCGAACGATGCGCCGGAAAATGCCACCCAGGCCTGATATCTGCGAGGGGCAGCGGTTTCGAACGGCAGCGAAGAAGGAAGTGTCGAAGATCGAAATGTGAAGAAGAGGGAAGGGGAAAATGTATGACGAGCAAGATGAAACAGGGACAAAGAAGAGGAAACGGAGGCGCAGAAGAGAACGACAACATACTTTGTTTGACCAAGTTCTTTTTGTAGTCGACAATGCTGATATCTTGCTTTGTAAGGTTCTTAATTGTCTTGTCAGCAACCTCCCAAAGCTCTTCTGCAACTTGAGAAATAAGACCTAGAGAAGATGGTCGAATGCGTCAGCAATGGGGAGAAAGGAAGCATAGGAAGAGGAAAAAAAGATGTCTTAGGTGGGGCGCGAATGGAAGGTGGGGTGAATGATGCTCGGGGAAAACGGGACCACAGAAGGGAAGGCATTCAATTTTGGCTGGAGGAAGGAAAACAAAGGTGGAGGGGACACGCAGTCAAGATGCAGGAAATAGAGAGGCACAAGCAGCCGAAGAATGAAAGAAGATCTGGGCCTCGAATCATGCTGCGAAAAATGGGGGTATCAAGTAGTGGAACCAACAAAGGCGAAGAAGCGACTCCATCAATGTTTACGAAAATTAAATCAAAGATAGGGAGGCAAGTGGATGAAGTTGGCACGGAAGAGATAGACGCCAAAAAGTTGTCGGAAGTAAGTAGGGCATGTCGGAACGACACCAGCTGCATAGAAGCGTAGGTGGGATGGAGATAAGATCGCCAATAGCCTTGTGCCCAAACGGTGGCGCATGCCGGTAAGGTATGGGAAGAAATGTTGGCTACAAGAGCTGAAAAGGAAGCGACAAAGATGACGCTTGGAATGACAGATGGACGTGCGGACGCAGAACGGCAATGGCTAAGAAAACATCCAGAGCAAAAGCGATGGGAGGCTGGTAGATGCCTAACGGAGTAAAAATTGCCCATGGAGATGGCAAAGAAGACAACGAAGAAAGAAAGAGGAATCAGACACAAAACGCCAACATCAAAACCAGCGCAAATGCCAACATTCAGGTGGAAGTTGCAGAGAAGGGGAAGATACGGTCGGTGACCACAACGATGACATCAAAGGCGACAACGACAACACATGAGGGGGAAAATTAAGGGGCAAGGACGTGTGAAAGCAAAACAGAACGCCAACCCCCAGGAGGAATGGAAGCCAAACACGAAATCTGAAAGGATACATACGGAAGTCATGTGACACGATCACGACGCCACCCTCAAACTCCTTGATAGCTTTGGCAAGGGCATCAATGGACTGCATGTCCAAATGGTTAGTCGGTTCGTCTATTATCGATGTCAGTAGGTGGCAGCAGTCTCGGATTAGAGGGCGTACCGAGGAGGAGGATATGTGGGTGTTCCATCGCCAGCTGAGCGAAGACGACGCTAAAAGGGAAAGAGTGAGTTCGGTACATGTTGGGAGACGACAGGGAAAGGATAAGAGCGCATAGGGCCGCGAGTTGCAGATGAAGGAAAGAGGGGGGTTGGCAAAAGGCAGATGACACAAGCGATGTAACATGAGCGTGTAATGGGCGGGGAAGTAGCATGAACAGAAAGGCATGGAAATGGTGGACGAACAGATGACTCGCATGAGAGTAGCAAAAGTGAATATAAGGGGAGGGCGGAAGAGGAAAAGAACAAAAGCCGAATATATAAAACGAAGAAGGGGACAACAAAAGACACTAGCCCCAAAGCAAAACGCAAGGGAAAATGACACCCACCGATTCCTCAACCCATCCGAAAGTTGCTTGATCGGGGCAGTCTGATGCGCACCCGACAACCCAAATCGACCCAACTGCGATCTCCAGGCCTATCCAAACCCACTCAATCAACCAATGATCACGCCCCATATACCACCAACAGAAAGCACGCACCATAATATCCTTCTCAGGAAACTTCTGGCTAAACAATTGCTGGAAATACTCAATCGGACACGAATCATAGGGTAACTGATCTGCCGAATGTTGTGAGTACTTTGCGAGTTTTAGGGCTGCATGCTTGGAGATGGTCCCTTCGCATGGTTGGAGGACACCGGTTATGAGGTGGAGGAGGGTGGATTTGCCGGTTCCGTTAGCGCCAAGAATAGCTATGCGGGAGTCCATGCTGTGGGGGAAGAGGTAGGGTTAGTTAGGATTAAGTCTGCTAGAGCAGGGAAAGGAAATGGGGATATGATGGAGGAGTCAAGGAAGGAAGGGTATAGATAGAGGGGATAGCGAGGGAGCGAGGTTCCGATGAAGAGGATAAAGGTGTGGGAGAGATGGACAAGGTGAGTAAGTGGGATAAGTTGCGAAGGTGGGGAAAAAGGTCGTTGATAACAAAAGACGGAGAAGAGGGAGAAAGAAGGGAGGGGGAAAGTAAAAGAACGTACTCGATACCAAAAGACAGTTTTTCATACAGATAATCCTGCTTATTTCCCGAATACGAAAATGCAACGTTATCAAAAGCGATAATCGGCGGCGGCAGTTTCCTGATATCCTCAAAGTTGAATCTGAGTGGCTTCCCATGGTCGATTTTCTCAATGAGACCCGCAGCCTCCATCTTGTCGATGATCTTTTGTTTGGACTTTGCCTGACGGACGAGGTTGGCGTAGGTACCCGCAGACGCGATGAATCTGTGCCAGGTCAGCATGAGGAGAGGGAAAGAGTGGAACGGGGAGGGAAGGGGAACGTACTTTTTGATGTGGGCAATTTCCTCTTGTTGTTTATGATACGCCTTCATTTGATTAACCTCGTTCTCCTGCTTCGTCTTGACGTAGGTCGAGTAATTCCCGGTATAGTACACCAACTTCTTCTTGTGCGTCAAGTCCATGATGTTCGTGCACACCGAGTCCATGAAATCCTGTGAGTGAGATGTGATAACCAAGATATGATTGTACGTTGATAGATAGGCTTCGAGCCAAACTACCGCGCCGAGGTCGAGATGGTTAGTGGGTTCATCGAGAAGCAGGAGATGGGGCTTAATGAAGAGGGCACGGGCGAGAGCGACGCGCATGCGCCATCCACCACTCATGTCTTTTGTGGCTTTCTTCATCATCGTTTGGGAGAAGCCAAGACCGTGCAGAATGGAGCCCGCTTTAGCTTCGAATGTGGCTGGGTCCATCTCTTCAAGCTCTTCATATGCAAGGTCGAGAGCGGCTTCATCAACTGAGTCCGCGACGGATAGTTCTTCGATGTAGGCTTCAAGGCGGGCGACTTTTGCACGGGCGGAGGCGACGATAAAGTCCACGGCATTGACGTCTGAGGGTTCGGCTTCCCCTCGGACGATGTAGATGTCGATGTGTTTGGGGATTTCAATGTCTCGCTCCGCAATAGATTGCAGAAATGTAGACTAGAGATTTTGGATAAACAGGTGACTTGGATGGAGGAAAGCATACGTACCTTTCCGGAACCGTTCTCGCCCAACAGGCCATACCGCTGGCCGTAGTTCAGCGCAATTTCCGCACCTTCAATAAGGAGCCTGCCATGGAATGACAGCGTGAACGCATCGATCTTGATATCGCGCCCCTTCACATCCGACACCAGCACTCCCGCTGCGCTCCTGGATCCCAATCAGCTGGTGGTCACTCATCACAACGACGACGACGTACCTATCAGTAGCCAAGTTCAACTTGACCATGCTCGTCAGATCCTCGTGGCTCCCCGCTTTGCTGTTGAGTCCACTCATACTGGTCAACGGCGTGATGGTTCCTCCATTCACTGAGCCTGTCGGCGTTGAGGTCGAGGTTGAGGCGTCTGTGAAGGCTGACGCGTTCTTCTTTGCGGCCTTTTCTGCGAGGCGCTTTTGCTTTGCTGCTGAAGGTGGCATCGTGGTTTGGGAAGGAGCACTGATCGATGCACCAATTACAAAAATTTCGATAAGATCAATCGGAGTTTGATCTCACGTGGCTGTGCGGCAGACTCAGATAATCACTCAACACGAACTTTACGCCGGAAGACGTACCATGAGGGGACCTCTTCAACATAATTTTTAGAATGCTCGGGACTCTGTTACGCGTTGTTTTCTGAGAATTTTATTCACAGTTTCACTTGTTGTTTTTTTCTTTCTTTCACCTCCGCACTTAGCGGGTTTACTTAGAGTCATTTGGAGTCAAATTGTCATGTTGAAGGAATTTGGATCGAGAAAATCAGCACCGACGTTGGCAGTCATATAAGAACCTGCCTCATCTCATCGCTCATCCCTTTATGCCACCCAGTCGTAAAGGGGTCCAAACCAAAAACCTCCTATAATTTTGAAATGGAAAAGCAAACTGTCGTTAACAAAAAGCTGAAGCATGGGCTTCACAACAGTATTCAGGAATGGCAGTTCGCCGAAGGCACGTCTTAATACTTGCACCCCAGGCTTATGTAACCCTTATTCTTCTTCATGCGATGACTTGATTTGACGATATTAGCGATCGAAGTTACATTTGATTTTAAATATTTGGCAAGGAGATCTATCATGAGGACTAGGCTTGGTAGGAGCAAATGTCCGCCTCGGTCGGGATGCAAAAAGCGTGGTAAGCACCCCCTGCAATCTTCGTTAGTACGGTGAGCGATATGGAACTCGAACTCCCAGTTCGGTTCTAACGGCGGACTACACCCCGCAAAAATAGTAGTGTGTCAACAATTTTAAAAATTCAATTTTCTGTTAACGACACAATATTCCCCACCACGCCATCCGACTTTTTGACGGCATGGGTCAACAGCATGAGACCGGCATCTCGAAGGGCTCAGAAGGGGAACCACGGGAATTTTAACGGATGTGAACATAGTCCTATGAAAGTCGCAGCCAGAGTTAGGCCTCGTATTCGCAATTTAGAGATCTTTGTGCCTCACCCCTTTGCGCGTAATACCCATCATCCCTTCATGCCACTCAGTTATTGCAGGGTCAAGGCGTCCAAACCAGGGATGCGTCGTATCCTTGAACTCAAGAAGCAATCCTCCATCAACGAAAGGTTGGAGTTTGGCTCTCAACATATCCATGCATGCGACTTCGGATGGGGAATCAAGGTCTAGATAAGCCACTAGCTTCTCCAACCTATTTCCTACATGCCATGACGACATCGTTAACATTCTTGATTTGATCAGATCAGCGATCATATTTGCCTCTAATTCGGAGTATTGAACGGGAAGTTGCACGACGAGGACTTTGAGGTCCGGTACAAGCAAAATTTCGCCAAGTTCTTGATCATGCAAAATAGAAAGAAGCATCCTGCGGATGAAGTGGTAGGAAACATCGAGCTCGACAACATGCGGAGCAGCTTCTAAGAGAAGCGCGAAAGGCCAGTGGCCGTGAAGAGAAAGCCTCCGCAGAGGAGCCACTTGTTCACAAAATCGGTGACAGATCGCGTCTGACCAGTAGTCCCCTTTGTCGTGATAGTAATCATCAGTTGCGATCTTCAGGGTCATAAGCGCAGGGAAGTCAAAGATACTGAGGATGCTGGGATTGACTGGGTAATTGAATGCGATCGTCAGCTCAACCAGGTGGTTGAAAGCCACACGTCGAGTGTTTCCAACTGGAAGACCCCGGGTGATGTTAAATGAGCCATGTTGTAGATTGGGACACATTGAAAACACCTGGTGCCACAAGTGCGAATAAAGAAGTTTGACAAGGATTAGATGCGTCAATTGACTCCACGGAATGATAAGCCAATGAACAGAGTCAACCGGGAACGAGACCCTGTCCAATCGAATCCGTTCGAGGCAGGGTGCAGAAGGAAAAAGGGGGGTTGTCCGATCGTTGCAGACATCAATATCGTCCCGTATAATCGCCGACTTCAACTTGGGGAATTGAAGGGTCGACCATGGTTTATCGTCCAAACCACCCACGCCGCCATACATTTCGAAGTACGGCTGGATGAGCCAGTTGAAGTTTGGTGAATCGATGTCAAGATGGTGTAACCGACGGGACAATGAAGTAATGAAGGTGTTCAGCATTTCGCCTGTCTGTTTGTGATGGCGATCATCAGATTTGAATCTGAAATTCAAAGGATGATGGTTCGCTCGGGAGCACCATTGCTCAAACAAATAGGGTAGAATATTGAGTTCCTCCAAATCGATAACGTCCATGTCAACGGAAACCGCAGTCCACAACCCAGGTAAGCCATAAGCGACCTCTCTCCAGCTTCGGCATACGCAACATAGAGACAAAGGGGGGTAGGTGGATTCATTGATCAGTGGGAGAGCTTTTCCGTGAGAAAGACAAAGTATGAATATTCGCTCAAGGAGCTCAACGGGGAGGTGTTGAATTGGGGAGACGCCATATTGTAGGATGTCGGAGCGAGTGGCATGCTCCGCGATATCAACCGGGTTGTTCTCCCCTTGGTTGGTATTCAGTGACGGATGGTAATCGTTGGGGGGTCTTACCAGATGGAAGTTGAGATTCATCGATTTTTTGAGTTGGAGTTGGAGATGTCATCTCGATGTTCAACTAGTTGTCGTTAGTGTTCCATGCGCAATGTTGCCACCGACGAGGACATACCTTGAGCATGTGGCAAGGGAAGGGTGAGTTTGAGTACGTCTGTGATGCTATCGTCGATATTCACCCTTTCAATCGTGAGCCGGCGTGCGGGATCTAAACAGTCGGGGGAGATGTAATTCGAAGGTGATGGTCCTCAGGACATGTTGACAACTCGACACGTGATTTGCTTGTAATGTCTTCTTTAGACTTTAGATTGAGGAGATGATAAATTTCAAGCTGGAGGTCACTGGCCATCGTCATCCTCCTTCGAGAAATAACCACTCACGTCCCCTAGGTGTGCGTGCGTAATTCCAAAAACATTACATAAACACTGGCAGTCAACAAAATCAATGTACAAGAACGCCACCCAATCCATTTGGCGGTTGTAATTGCAAAGCAAGTAATAATTATGTAACAAGGGAATCAAAATAATTTTCGACAAGCTGTGACCAGTGCTGGAGGAACAGCCGAGCGTTAGCGAGTGCTGTGCCGTAGGCACGGGTCTAAAGCTTGTAATTTTCGATGAGAAAGGTAGGTTTGCAAGACGGGAAAAAATTCTCTGGCAATCACGACACCGTTAGTCTTCGTATCCACCAATATATAAACTTTTGCGCCTCACCTCGCAACCGTCAAATATCGATCATACCATCATGCCATTCGGTCGCCATCAGGTCAAGGCGTCTTGACCGCGAATCTACATCCTTGATCTCCAGACGGAAACCATCGCTAAAGTAAGGCTGTAGCTTGTCCATCAACGTATCCTTACATGCAATTCTAGTGGCGCGGGAAACGCTTGCGACTACGGAAAGCTTCTCAATTCCTCCTTCAGGTGACGACTTGGTGGACCTTCTAAACTTGATGATATCCGCGATTACATTTGCCTCCGACTCTGCAGAATTATCACAGTCAAGTTCCAAGGTGAGGACCTTTAGGTTAGGCAAAATAAAATCTTGATCCGGTCGCAAATAAGAAAGAAATTCTTCGTCAAAGTTTTCGAATTGATAGCGAAGGTCCAGCTCAACGATTTGTTCCATCCCTTCAAGGAGAAGCTCGTAAGGCCATTCCCCGTTAAGAGACAGCCTCTGCACCGAAGCCAACTGTTGATGACACCGGCGACGATCCGTCTCTGTCCAGAAGCACTCTTTGTCTAGGAAGTCCTCGGCGTCAGCTACAAGCGTCAGGGTCACAAGAGCTGGGAAGTCAAAGGGGCTGAAGACGCGGACGTCCATGTATGCACCGAACATGAGTGATAGTTCAACCAGGTGGTCAAAGGTCACATGGTCGACAGGTTGGGAGGTAGGTGGGGCTTCGTTGTTATCTTCCTGGCCGATGCAAAAGAAGCCGTGTTGAAGATTAGGACACATTGGAAATATCTGGTACCAAATATGAGTTTCGATGGAGTTGCGGAGGACTAAATGCGTCAGTTGACTCCACGGAAGAACAAGTCGGATGCGAGGTCCTGTGAACGAGAGGTTATCCATGCGAATCCGTTGAAGACGGGGCGCATATGGAAAAAGAGGGGCGTCCCTGTCATCGTAGACAGAGATGACGTCCCGTATAATAGCCGACTCCAATTCATGAAACCGCAAAGTAGACCATGACGAGTCACCAACAGGTGATGTGGAGGCGGAGTGTGATTCGGTGGGGACCTGGCAGACAAAATCGGGTGAAGGAAAGTCAAAATGACGGAGTCGATGGGCGTATGGGAGAATTAAACCGCTCAACGGTTCCAACGCTTCGGAGGGGCTACCTGTGAACTTGAAAGTCAGTGGAAGATGACGTGATCTGGTGAACCACTGGTTCAACAAATCAGGTAAGATTTTGCGTTGCCACGGCTTGACATTGCGCATGTTAAGAGAAAGCGTGGTCCACAACCCAGGTAAGTCGAATGCAACATCTTTCCATCTTCGGCACACGCGACATAGATAGATTGGGGTACGTTTGTTTCTTTCGAAGCGACCAATACTCTTTTTGATGTCAGAAACGCAAAACATGAATATTTCTGCGAGGAGCTCGGCGGAAAGACGCTGAATCGGGGAGGGGTCATCACGTCCTCGAATGCCACTGGAAATGGCACGACTTTGGACATCCAAGACAGCAACTTTCTTTCCTTCAGCAGTATTTGGCGAGGAAATAGCTTCAACAGAGACGTTCCCGAGTCGGGTAGGAGTTCCGTCGGTTTTCTGGGTCACAGGTGGCAGCGATGTGATCTGAAAGTAGGACGTACTTAGTTACAGCTCTAGATATCTTGGGTAGGAGAAATACTACCTTGGGCATTTAGAATCATCCACTGCCGAATACACCGCAAGAGTAAATGGTGAGGAAAATGAGAGGTGGACGGTATTATTATGTTCTGCTGTCGGGAGCGTTCGGTGTGGGAGCAAAGGAAGTTGGCGAGAAAGCAATTTCAGCTGCAATGTCAATTTCAATAGAAGTAGTAGTGTCGACAAGGAGAGGAATGGCAACTCAAAATGTGAAGGCAGACCTTGAGATGTTGACGAAAATTGAGCAAAAGTCGCGTGACTTCAAGTTCAAGTAGACGCTGAGTTCTAAATTTGAGGCGCCGGCAATGTTATGTAACCAATTAATGACGATCATTACAGCGCTTTCAGAGTAGGATGGGAAAGTGTGATTTTTTGTAAGCATGTGTGACGTACGTAGTTTCCATTTTAGGAAACAAGCTTTAGACCCGCACCTACGGCGCGGCGCTCGCTAACGCTCGGCCAGGCCTCCGGTGCTTGGTCACAGCTT
>KN838583.1:193699-208843 GCA_000827195.1 Laccaria amethystina LaAM-08-1 | reverse complement strand
TTTCTATAGCCCTATCGTGATCATTCGTTGTTCGGTCGAGACGAGGGGGTCCGTTCTATCAAGTATAAAATATTGTACAACAGAAAGGTAAGACGCAAACGTACATCAAAAAAGAGTGGGTCCTGGCTCTCGTAAAAACGATCACATAGCTGAAAAGCGTTTAGAATCTGATGGTGATTGAGTTTGGATGGGTCTTCGCTAGCACCATGGTTGAAAATGGGGAGGAAAAATCATGGGCTATTTCGGATGCTCGTAGAAGATCGACGACGCCCACCATTGCTTCAGCAAAACAGTCGCAGGTAGGGTGCTGATCATTCATAGATATACAGAGCGCGTCGACAACGTTGGCTAGAAACGCGAGGTCGAGGAGGGTAAATGGCCGGAAGTTGGGCATGGCATCAGGGCCGGACTGATTTAATTCAAGGGGGTGATACATACACAACGCCGGCGTGCGCCGAAGAGGTGGGTGAATTCTAACAGAGGAAGGTCGTTACCAGCGGAAGTGCTGTGGCTGGGTGCTACGGGAACCGGTTCCGTCGAGGAGGTGGTGGGATCACGGCAGAGACTTTCGAGACGCACATAACCAAGGATAGTTGGTCCTAAGGAGAGCTCTGCAATTAGATATTCGTGATTGATGCAACCAGCAGTGTTTCGGTAGTGTACCATTGCAGCGGAGAGAGGTTAAGGGGCCGATTGATAGGCCCTTCATCTGGGACAATGAACCTATCCGAACCATCGCCAAAGAGAACAGATAGTCACATTTCCATTGACGGACGAGGACTGGCTTTGGGGGGAATCTGTGTCGCAGAAAGAACGAGAGTGGTGGTAAGTTGGCGGAAGAAAGTTAACGATGACCGTCAAGTGTCGACGCACGAACAACGCAAAGGTGAGGAGGCAGGAAGAGGCTCGTGATCGCGTGTGGTGGTGGCAGATACCGTGCGAACCTGACAGGCGGACAGGCGGGTCGGCGGCGGTTCGGACTCTCGAAATACGGAACCTTCTGGGCCTCATTACGTACCCACGCCTCACAGTGTGACAAGGGTTCGGGATGACTCAGACTCTCAGAGAGTCTCAAATTGGTAATCCCGCCCCAGCGAAATATCTTACCATGACTCGATTGTCCTAACGAGCCTACCTCGTGGTTGTGTGGTTATAAACTCTTGGAAAACGCTTCTCATAGTACATCCTTCCAACGTCCACCACTTCATCCGCCACCTCGCAAATATGTCCACCGGAGTCATCCCTGATCTTTCTGCTGTTCGCGACGCTATCAAAACGAAGCAACCCTTCTGCACTGGTACCCACCCATTGACCGACAACGCTGGTCAGCTTTTTTTCCTCACTGACGGCGGCGAAGGGTACGACAATCCCTCCAATCCATTCGGCTTATCCGATGTACTTATTTTCTCATCCCTTTTTTTTGATAGCGCGCAATCTATAGATCTCGCCAACGCAGACGATCTCAAACTCCAAACTCTGCTAGGAGCTTGCGATCGAGCCGCTTTCGGCCTCGACAACAAAGATGTTCTTGATGAAACCTATCGAAAAGCATGGAAGATGGATAGCTCGAATTTCTTGACGCGTCTTGACGTCGTCAACGCAGGGATCATAGACCACGTTTGCGCCAAGCTCATGCAGGGAAATCCGGAGAGGGGGGTTCGGTCGGAGATCTATAAACTGAACGTTTACGGTGAGCGTTATTATGAAACATTCACGAAATAGAGAACTTACAACCGTGCAGGTCCCGGATCGTTCTTCAAAGTGCACAAGGATACTCCACGCAGTGAAAACATGTTTGGCTCCCTCGTCGTCGTTTTCCCCATTTGCCACGAAGGAGGAGCCCTCCATCTTCGTCACAAGGCTGAGGAATGGACATTTGATTCTGCAGCCAGAACTTCCGCCCAAGAAACACCGTCGATCGCCTATGTTGCATTTTATAGCGATGTCGAGCACGAAGTCTCCATGGTCACCTCTGGCTATCGTGTCACCTTGACTTACAACCTTTATTTCGAGGACGCCACGTCCGTTACCTCCCATGCCTCGACAAAGGAAGACGAAACGGCCCTCCGCGAGTCTCTATCCTCCTTGCTAAAAAATCCTGATGTACTCCCAGATGGCGGTTATCTTGGATTTGGACTCGAGTTTATGTACCCGATTGCAGCGGGGGTAACTAAATTAAAGGACCTCATAAACTCCCTCAAAGGCAGCGACGCCATGATCAAACGCGTTCTGGAACAGCTCAGTCTCGATCCCAAGCTGACAATCATATATGAATCCGTCAAAGAGGGATACGAGAAGATTGAGAAGGACGGTCACACAGACTATCTGCCTACAATAACAACCACTCAGGTCATGTTGGACGAGATGGATCGATTTCCAAATTGGCAGGTCGAGGACGGAATTGTGGACGCGTTATCCAGTGTAGGCGGGATAGTGATCTGTGGTGTAGATGAAGAAGGCATATACAACGACGTCGGTTATCCTAGGAGGAGCATCAAAGCCAAGAAGGTTTTGTGGATCACACCCCTTACATCGTTCTCCCGCGTCAAAACCTCTTAGAGTCAGTTCGGCAACCATAATACGATAGACTCGACTCCAGTCTCTATGGAATCAAAACCTGGGATGACAAATGTGCATTTTTGGGTCAGTCCGAATTAGGAGGGTTATGGCCAGGTAATTGATTCCATAGAGACTGGTAGGGTTTAACCGTGATTGAATAGATGAACTTTTTACTGAGTCCGAGTGAGCTAAAAAGGAAATCTATGATGCACGTGCACGACGTGACTTACCGTTTACTCATGTCGCATCGCAAACGCGCTCTCGCAGATGAAAACTCACCAGTTCCTCATACGCCGCCCCCCCTGCAAAAGCGATCTTCCCACTTCGTTAATACTTTCGGCACTCCACTTACCAACAACTGCTTGCAAACACCATCTCAAAGCAGTTTCTTTGAGTTCGTTGATGCATTCACACCCATTCCCAAGAGAAGAAAACTGCGTCCAATTGCGGCGGAAGACACACCAAGTAGTACCAGGATAATCCAGGATCGTGTAGCTGCAGAGAGGAGGAGAGAACAGGAAAGGAAGGCATTTCAGGAGCAGGAAAAGAGGCGGTTGGAAGATGAGGAGAAGACGGAACAAGATCGCCTCAACAAAGCCCTCAAACTCGTCGAGGGGGTGGGTTATCCAACCCTCTACACCTTTCTGCAAGCCCTCCTCACGACAAAGGATCAATATCGATCTTCGCAAGTGTCTCGCATGCTCTCGCAGCAGTGGTAAAGCTGATTTACCTGGTCTACCATGAGAGCTGTGAGAGGCGAGACACTCAGAGCTATATCCTTGTCACTTAAAACCAATGGAAGTGAAAAGCATAGAGTCTTTCCACTGCCAGTTCCAACATCAAGTACAACATCTTTACCACGTAAGATAGCCAAGGCACATTCTAGTTGCCATCGGAATGGTCGTTTTCCTAACTTCTCAAAGCATTTATCAGAAAGGAGGGCGAGGTCAAGCTCTTCAGCTGTATACTGCTTGACTTTAGATTGAACGGGCATGATAATTTATTCAAAAATTCGCTACACTAAAACTTTGCTCTACGTACGAGACATGTCTCACTGACGCGTCTTGAAGGCGCGTGCCCCAATTAGGTGCACGCGGATTCCTTCCTTTTTGGGTCAGTCGGACCTTATAAAAAGTTCATCAGTTCAATCACGGTGAAACCCTCCCAGCCGTTATGGTAAGTATTCTGTTCCCAAAACGTCCATAACGGCTGGTCACGAGCCTAATAATACGAAATGTATTATGATTATTGATGGCATTTGTATTATTCCCACACGTCCTAAAATAGTATACCGTGACTCGTGAGATAGATGCGTGACTGATTATCGCATCCAGCCTTGCCGCTCAATAATTACACCTTTCCATGCCCACTAACAGGTTAAAACTACGGAGAGAACAGCTGATAATAGCAGCAGCATACCTTGACGAAGCAGAGCTGCCTTAAGAAAGGCCTGCCATGTGTGCTGCGTGTAGACGAGAGCCGAGCAAGAGATCCAGCAGTGCGCGTGTTTCTGCAGCATGTAGATGAGAGCTGAGCAGGAGATGCAGCGTGTAGATGAGAGGCGACCAGGAGATCAGTGATAATCAGCAGTGACCAAGATGTGACGGTGGGTGACGATATACCATTCTAGGAGTTGTGGGAATAATATGACTGCCATCAATAATCATAATACGTTCATATTATGGTTGCCGAACTGACTCTTAGATTGCCAAATGGGCACTAATATGATGGCCGTTTGATAACCGCTTGACAGCGTGGCCAACTAGCTGGTTTAGACCAGTTTCGCAACCTCTGTTAGAAAAATATTCATACCGATGTTTTACGCGATGTAAAAAATATGAAAACTACATGGACCAACTCTCAATACATTTGTCTATACAGCGGGAAAAAAATTGGGCCAAAAGGATGTCTATTCATTTAATAATATGACATAAAAGTTACAGTGGCCAACTACGTGACCAGTGACAGTAATTGAGACAACATCTGTAGCTAACTAACTCCAACTCAAAGTACAAAAAAATTGTAGTTATACATCAGCAATTCAGCAATTGATTGTAATCAATGTAAGTGATTACAGAAATTCGTGCAAATCCTACTACCCAATAGTGGCCAACAACTGAATACATATCAAGCTTCGGAAGACTTGATGAGCTCCTGGTGAATTGTCGTAGAAGGAAGCTTCTGTGGGGTGTATTGAAGCTACAATGCAACACATTATGAGAGGAGGGGGGTAAGAACAACCAACTGAAAGACAAGAATACAGAGAATGCATACCTTGTGTGGTGATCCACAGACAGATATGCCGGCATGAGACAACCCCCAAAGCAAGCTCAACGAGCTCAAACCACATGAATTAGGGGATTTTGAATTGATTGGGGGGAGGACCAGGGCAGGGCATGTCGATGGAAGGTGCGCAAGAGGTGGGTCGCCCGAACGTGCACGTCGACGTGGAGGTTCCTGAGCTGGTGGTTGTCATCACGTCGGAGTCTGAAAGTCAACAACGACACGTCACACATCAGTGCAATCACCACCTCTTTCTTTCACCCACTTTCACACCACGAGCGCCGATGTTGAAGCAAATTTTGGTGGAGCGGTTACTTCCAGGCTGACTTGCCATATCGGTGTTGGCCCATATAATCATAGTGGAAGGTATGTGCCGTCTTGGGCACCATTGGCTCAGTTGATAACTGACTTGTCACAGGTCGTCATGCCACACATTTGGCTCACCTGGATTAGAACGGAATCTTCAGGTATTGAGCTGAACGAGATTGTATTTAAATAGTTTTTGCTTCCTTTCGTGGTACAATGTATAGTAGAATCACTTGTGAGCTTACTATGGTTTTCGGTAGGTTTCTCAGGTTTCCATCATTTGTCATTAAGACAGGTTTCCGGGAATTTGGACATAGGTTTCCAAATTTCCTGGTTTCCTGGTTTTTATGGGTTTCTGCGGGTTTCTGTGGGTTTCTCAGGTGGAGAAACCCGTGGAAACTGAAATGCTTGAATACTGATGAAGGCCCAGGAATGAACCTTTGATTCTGCAGCCATAACTTCTGCCCAAGAAATTCCGTCGATAGCCTATGTTGCATTTTATAGCGACGTCGAGTACGAAGTCTCCATGGTCACCTCTGGCTATCGTGTCACCTTGACTTACAACCTTTATTTCGATGACGCCACATCCGTTACCTCCCATGCCTGGACCAAGGAAGACGAAACGGCTCTCCGCGAGTCTCTATCCTCCTTGCTAAAAAATCCCGATGTACTCCCAAATGGCGGTTATCTTGGTTTCGGACTCGAGTTTATGTACCCGATTGCAGCGGGGGTAACTAACCTAAAAGACCTTATAAACTCCCTCAAAGGGAGCGACGCCAAGATCAAACACGTTCTGGAACAGCTCGGTCTCGATCCCAAGCTGACAGTCATATATGAAGCCGTCACAGAGGGATACGAAGAGGTTGAGGAGGACGGCCGCACAAAGTATCAGCCTACAATGACAACCAATCAGGTCATGTTGGACGATCTGGATCGGTTTCCAAATTGGCAGGTCGAGGACGGAATTGTGGACGCGTTATCGAGTGTAGGCGGGATAGTGATCTGTGGTGCAGATGAAGAAGTCACTTACAACTACGACGGTTATCATCAGAGGCTCATCAAAGCCAAGAAGGTTTTGTGGATCACACCACTTACAGCGTTCTCACGCGTCAAAACCTCATACATCGCCTACGGCAACGAGGCATCGCTCGGTTACAGTTATGGAAACCTCTGCCTCGTCGTGAAGAAAGCTGGTCCGGATGTTGAAGAGAAGAGGAAGACGAGCAGAAAAAGACGGGCGATTTGACGTTGAATACACTCATTTCCCCACTGGCAAAGTGTCTAACTCTCCTAAGTACATCTATCTGGATTCTGTTAAAGAACGTCGTTTGAATTTTCGTTAAGAGGATGGACTAGAAATAGTCTACATTTAGCTTGACATAAATAAAAGGTGTTGTAATGTTCCCACTGAGAGTCTGCAAAGAAGCGTGCTTATCGACTACATGTACACATCATGCAATGACGAGAAATGGTCTACCAAAAGAATGTATATATAACTATATCAACTCAAACCGCTCCCCTCCGGACTCAGCATTGGACCCTAACACCCCGTAGGAAGCGTCAGATCATCCACAAACCTACCATTCGCCTTTAACCCAAGTCCACGGCTCGCGAACGCCTTGGCAATAATACACTTATTCGCGCCGTTGTACCTGTTCTGGTCGGCTTGAAGTATTGCGTCGCGTGCTTGGACGACTGAATGAAAAGGTCAGCGTCTCCCGTAACCAAGGCCCAAACCGAAATAAATATATATATAAAGGGGGGGGGAAGGGGAGGGAAAAGGAAACGCACAAGTCGGATTACAAGGCTGAATAGCAAGCGCATCCATCATCACCCTCATAAACACAACATTCCCCTCCTTCCCATCCGCATCCGTCAACTTCCTGTTCGAAAACCCGCGTGCAGCTACGAGTGCGGCGTATACCTGATGCAGCATGTTAGCCCACACCTCCCCAATATCATGCACCTCCGTGAGCTGCTGCAAACTCGAATAGCGCAGGGGGTTGGTGGTTGCAGACGTCGAATAGGGGAACGAGCGGAGGCCTTGGGCGCGGTTGGAGACGTATTGGCCGACTACGAAGTCTTTTGTGTTTGCGGAGGATTGTGCCATCCAGCTGGTGGGAAAGGGGGAGGGGGTTAGTGAGGTGTTTGGCGGAGGGGGGAGGAAGAGGAGGGAGGGGGTAGGTAAGGGAAAGGAGGGAAAGAGGGAGGGAAGGCAAAGGAAGGAAGGATAATGGGGAGGGAGAGAAGGGGATACCGAGGAAGCGAGGAAAGAATAGACAAGAGGCAAGGAACGTACTCAGCCATAGCATCACTCCACCCCTCCCCCATCCCACCCGCTTCAGTAGTCTGCAAGCACCGCCCGGTACCACCACCCGTCATACGGTTAGTGATTCCATGCGTCATCTCGTGGATCACGATGTCGTTCTCCATCGTTCCATCACGGCGGGGCTAAAAGAGGATGAAGTGAAGTGTCAAAGCCCGCGCGCTATGGGGAGTGAAAAAGCGAAAAAAAGACCCACATTGGTAAGTGTCCAGATGAACATCCTACATTGACCCGACTGCCCACTAAGTACATCCGTCCCATCATCAGCTCATCCTCCCCAAAACAAAAACCCCAAAAAAAGCAACTCACTCAGGCGGCGTCGCAAAATTCGCATTATTAACCCCCGACGCATCCTGCACACTCATCAAAACCCCATCCCCCTCCCTCCCACCCTGCCCAAAATTGCTCTGCTGGAAATTAAACGCCTGCTCGGTAAACCCATACCGATACGCAAAGTCATGCATGCTGTTAATAACATAAAACGCGTTCGTCTTGGCTGCGTCGATGTTGGATGCCGTGGTGGGGTCTTGCGCGTCCGTGTATACCCGGTTGAAGTTTAGGCCTGCGGAGGATTGGGTGGAGGGGGCGGAGGGGGTGGATTTGAATGATATGACGTTGTTTCCGCTATATAATAAGGACGGGGGGGTGGATAAAAGAGGGAGAGTGGATAAAAGAGGGAGAGAAAGGGGAGGGACAGGGGGACGTACGACGTGGTTGTTGAGTTTCCTGAACCGGTGTCGTGCCACCCCAAAGGGGAGGATTGGAGGTCTTGGGGATCGCGCAGCGTTTCGAGGCCTTCTGGGAAGGTTTGTTTGGTAATGGGGAGGACGGTGTACTGCGTTGTGTAACGCATGAGCTGGGTCGAATACCACGATGAGAACAGAGAACATACAGAAGCATGAGCAACGAAGTCAGTGACACTGATCAACG
Source organism: Laccaria amethystina LaAM-08-1 (assembly GCA_000827195.1). Lineage (NCBI taxonomy): Eukaryota > Fungi > Basidiomycota > Agaricomycetes > Agaricales > Hydnangiaceae > Laccaria > Laccaria amethystina. The sequence continues at coordinate 200,439 of KN838583.1, read as the reverse complement.
CCCCACTATGCCCATCCACAAACGCCTCATACCATGCATTGGTCTCCTCGTTTCGGATTTGCAGGACGTGCGTGAGGGCGACGGAGCCGTCGGATTTGACGAGGTATTCGAGTGTTGGCTCTATGCCGTTGTGTTTCCCGTCCAAGGCGGATTCGATGGCGGGAAGAGCGGATTTCCAGGTTATGGAGGGAGTGGAGGGGGCCATTTTGGCTAGATAGCGGGAGTTGGTAAGGCATGAAGAGAGAGAGGGAGGGGAGAGGGATGTACCTGTCTTGGGATCGATAAAGGAAGACCCGTAAGAAATGACTTTGTCACCGTGGAAGGCGACATTCGCGACTGCGTTGGCGAATGGGACTCCGTTCTGTGATAAAGATAGGTTAGTGAATCTCAAAGACAACCCGGAGTGGCACGTACATAAGCCTGCTTGATGTACGCAAACTTGGCTTTGTACGCAAACTTGGCTTCGCCCTCCGTATACCCAGACTTCCAAGCCATATCCTTCGGATCGACACCGGTGGATGAGATGAAAGACATGGCGGACTCGTTGAGTGGTTTACTGGATCCAGTGGAGGGTACACCGTCCGCGCCGTACGTCTGTCAACCAAGAGCGCGTCAGTATGAAAAAGAACAATAGGAGTGAGAAAGAGACAGACCTTGAACGTATTCTTGGGATGATACACTTCAACTTTCAACCCCCTCCCAACATGCCTAACCCTATGAGTCGAGTGCTTCGAAAAAGAGGGATAAGGGGTCGCCTGGACCGAGGAGATGGTTGCGAGGAGGACAGTGACGAGGAGAGAAAGGAAAGACTTTTGAATTGAGAAAACCATTGTCTAAATGGTAATTAATAGTGGCACGACCTAAGCGTGGCGAGTGAATAAAGAATGAAGGAATGAGGAACAGAGAAGGAAAGGAAAGGAAAGATGAGTGGAGGCAGCGCCGGTGGTCCTTATAAGTAACAACCACCTGGGCTTGGCTTTGTCGCTCATCTTCATCTTGTGCAGGCCAAGAGTTTCGTTGATGGAAACAAAACAAAAGCTGGCGTGGCTTTAGCTTTGGCTTGGCTAAGTGTCCTAGGCCTCCCCCACTCTGACACACGTGATGTTACGGTTTCCGGGCCGTTAGTGTACTAGCCACATCTGACATCCAAAAACGGATGTTTGCTTACAAAGACGAACTTTTTTTTTTACAAGTTTTCCGTATTTGAAATTTCATATTTCATGTATTCAGAGGTACTAAGCAAAGTAACCCCACGCAAACGCGAGAGGGAATGGCAAGATGATATTAATTGGAATGAAAAAAATCTATATCCCGCCCCCACACAAAACGCAGGGGCGAGGGTCATGCCGTTGTCCTGGTGCCTCGACGCCGTTGTCTCCTCCTCCTCATCGTTGACGCAGTTTCCGTCATCCCCGTATCTTCTACTTCTCCCCATTGTCCCCGGCCTTCCTGCTCCGCATTTTCACCCCGCGAATGGTTGCTCGCAACGGGGAGTCCAGTGGTGGTGGTGGTGATGGCCGTCCTCGTCTTCGCCTTCCCCTAGTTGTCGTAGTTGTCGCATAGTTGGAGGTGCTGGTTCGTCGTCTGTTGTTCTGTTGTCATTTTCCTCGCCATTGTCCAGCGCAGGCCCGCAGCGGTGGTGTGGGCGTGGGATGGATGGTGTTGTGAGGGATGGTGGTTGACGGTGGGAAATGTTTATTTGTTTGGTAAGCTGTTCTTGTCAACAGAATAGATGAATCACGTGGTGTGTGTTGATTTGTAAGATATTCCTTTTAAGGAAATGTCAGAGTGGGGGAGGGGTAGGTCAGATGGCTTGGCTTGGCACCAATTTATTATCCACCGAATTTTACGCCTACCACGTCCTTCCAAGGATATGTGCCACTAATCATTGATAGCTGAATCTCCTCCTTTTCATTTTCGGCGCCGGTATTTGTGTGAATCGACGCTCTGGTCGTACGTTGCCCATTGGGCTCATTATTACTCGAACAGAAGCAACTCACAATTTTGAGTAGCTATGGAGGCACGCACGTAAACGTTCCTCCATCTTTGGCTGTAAATTTAAGTCAACCGTCTTGCAATCTCAGAAAGCTTCTGAAAACCCCAGACTCATCAATGCCGACGAGCCTTTGTTGAACAAAAGGTCAGAAATGTGACCACAAAGACTTAGCTCACATTCTCGAGAGAAAAATACATGCCCAAAGGGCCCCCATCATTCTACGACGAACTGGCAGGACCCCCTGACATCGACTTATCGGAGGACGACAACTCCGATGCCGAACAATAGTCTGCACCCACTTCCCAACCCTGCTGGCAACTCACCACGGGCGCCATGGGGATTATGATGTCGTTATCCATCGTTCCGTCACGGCAGGGATAAAGAGGATGGAGTGCCAAAGAGCGCTTATTGGTAGTGAAAAGCGAAAAGTCCCACTCTAAATCGACGTACGTTGCCCATTGGGCTCATTTTCACGCGAAAAGACTCACAATTTTGGTAGCTATGAAGGAGCTGCGAACCTGCGGATGCACGCCAACGCATGAGAGGCACCAGACGACACGCCCTCTTCCAAACCTCTGACAACTGCTGAAAGCCTCATCAATGCCGACGGGGCCACGTTGAACAAAAGGTCAAAAACGTGACCACAAACACTCAACTGTGCTTACTTACTGTGTGCTAAACATTAATCGTTAACGCGTTAACACTGGTCCGGTTGTAGCAAAGAGTCCGGATGATTCTGTTGGCACACGCATAAGGCAAAAATCAATTGGACGGCAACGGGCCAAAAACTCAAACAAAACTGGATCGGCGTTTCAACTTGAATGTCAACTCAAGGCCATAGACATCGTCAAGGTTTACGGATATTTCTGAAATCATATTGTGTTTCATTATTTTCTCCCGCCTGACCACGGAACGGACCCAGGAAGATACCTACGATGTAGTGACTGTACCATCATATAACCATCCCAATAACCCAATATCCACACAGATGGATCAGTGTTCCGTGATTCTGCTGATGCGTCGGTACCTAACGTTCATACCCAACTCATCACACCGCAACTCAAATTCTTCCCAAGCTGTGGAAATGCGGAATGCATGACCGGAGGTGATCGGCCCATAACTTTTTACACTATTGGCGATCTTGATATTCATCCGACCACGGTGCTTGGCAGAGGATGTCCCACAACTGAACCCTCGAGCGCCTTCGGGAGAAGCGCTGAATAATACAAGAGTCCTTAAAACAGGTAGAATTGCGCAGATATCCAAAAGTAACCACTGTAAAAGAGGTTTAAAAGCGTACGACTGGTGATGATTTGGAAACAAACAATTGCATTGGGATTGCCTCTGCTAGTGGATGGATCCTTTTCGTCGTCGTCGTCGTCGTCATTTCCGTCTTCGTCTCCATCCTTGTCATGGTCATTGTCGTCCTCATACTTTTGTTCTTCGATGTCCTTAGAGTTAATGGATAATTTGAGATATGTAAGGGATGCACATTGTTTTATTATGCCGGAACAGTGGCTCGCGAAGCACCAATCCCCTTCATAGCTTGCGTCGATTTCAAGGGATTCGAGGGAATGGACATGGTTATGAAGAGCCCGTCCATAAAACTCGATGGCAAGTTAATCAGACACCAGTGGCAACAAATACCGGGATGCTTGTGTAAGTCTGAGACGTCGAAGCCCAGAAAATGATGTTAGGTACTCGATGAGGGCTAGTTGGACGTCATCCGTGACGATCTCCTGTAGATGTACGTTTTCCAGCTGCAAAGACAACCAAAAAAAGAGTCCAGGATTTCCCGGACCTTGATCCCGAGGTGAAAATATATTTTCAAGATGGAGGGAGATTAACGATCTCAAGTGGGGTATTACGGTGGCGTCCAGACCTACAAACAGCCCACTCAAGCTCAGATGTGTGATGTTCAAGAACGCCGAATCGGATGGCTCAAAGAGAAAGTCATTGAAGTTTGGTATGTTCTTATCATATAGCTGATTAGTGATCGTGAGGGTTTTCAATTTGGGCTGACTCCAACTAATAAATCTCGCAACGGGGATAGTGATGTTGCGATCGTTACCCAACCCCCATGTGTGGGTATAGGAGAAGTTTACTATGTGTGGCAAAGGTCGTAGCTGCCAAGGGGTTTTTGGAACAGACCAACAGCGCAGATGGAGATCTTGAAGAAGTGGAAGTGACGCAACGGCGTCGAGAACTAGAAGAAATGCCCACTCTGGGTCGGAGGCATACAGATCCAAACTAAAATACATCAATATGCGCTCTGAATCAGGGCATTGGACTTACGAGACTTTACGAACCCCAGTTAAGGAGCCAACTGCTGGGAAAAGGAATGACCTAACCTTGGCCTCCTCTTCAGACAATAATATCCTGTTCTGGTGCAACAAGGGATATAAGATGTTTAGCTGGGTAGCATATTTTGAGATAGGTGTTGGCTTTGGCTCAGCGGTGGCCAGATTCTCGACCTGAGATGACAGATGTATCGGCGATAACTCGATCGTTGACAAAATTTGCGGCTCCAATGCAAAGTTAATCTGTTTGCATACCAAACGCAGATCCTTTTCTTCAGTCTACAAAAAGGATCAGAGTAAGAAAGGCCTTTGAAAGTGGGACTCTTTTCGAGAGCATGAAACCGAACCTTTGCCGAACTTCCTACTTCGGCACCTATGTCTTGGAGAAGCTCCGTAGGTAGAGACAGCAATCCAGTCATGACTCCACCAGTTGTACACCAGACTGTATGAGTTTGTGCTCGTAGAGCTGGCGCTTAACGGTAAGTATCGCGATTGGACAAAAACGAGGGGTTTGAAATCGGATGTTGAAAGCTACAAACAAGCCCAAGCATAACCCAACATGTCAACACCGCCAGCTCTCATCTCTCCACGCCATGGACATGTCAAAGTTTACGGGTTCCCCATGAATGAGGTTTGGATAGTACAAGAGAGCGTCATACTGTCTTTTTTTTAACCCAGAGGACGATTTCTATCGGATGACTTCGACGTTGAGCCTGTCTTCGATCAAGGAACGGAGTGGCATCCAAGGGCTCTTCATGGATTGCATTTGGGTAGGTGACGGGCTCCGCATACTTCTAAATTCCTGGACACTTCTATTCCATTTGTGAAAGGCACCCTGCACCTAAAATTTGAGCGTCGTTTGGAAGAGTTCCTTCAGATGGCAAACGTCCCTTCAACGAAACCCGCCATGTATGCTTCGGTGGACGGAGACTTGCGGAAGGTTTTGCGAGGGTTGGAACAAGCGCCCCCTGTATAGAAAAGATGAGGATAGGGAGCTCTCCCCTGTATCGGCCGCCCCCCAACATATGTCCGTTCTGCTAATCTCTTGTCACTCCTGACTCAAGACGTCAAACTCGTATCATGTTTTCGCCAAGGAAGACCGAGATGGCGCGCGTGCTACTACTATGAGCACTCATGCTTAGGTGTACTTGAGGATTCAGCGGGGATCTTATGTCCTCTGATCTATACGAATGGCTTGTTCGTGGTTAGCCTATTTGTATTTTTCTCAATGCAATGTGTCTGACATTTTTGCTTGTTACTACGGAATATATCCCTGATACATACATCCTTTGCAGATGACCGCCTTTAAACAACTTCGGAAGTCGACCGCGCCTTACAAGAATTCAGTGACGCTGCACACCTTTCGGAGTCGGCGCGGCCTTTCATGCCAAAATTTCACCCAACAATCTCCGTAAGGAGGTTTTCCGGCCATTTAGGTTTGTCGACCCCACGCGAGCATCCCCCCCAAATTGTCACGCCCATGTTTTCGCCGTGGCGGAGGATGAGATGACCGCAGCGGGATCCCGGGTCCGAAGCACAGGGCAGGCTCGTCGAAAGCGGGTTATCAAGTAGCGCATTCTCTGCACTGCGTATCTTCACATTTGTCTCCTCGTGTCTTTCTCTTGGCCGACTGTTACTTTCAGATTGCTGGTAAAAATCACTGTTCCCAAGCATGCCTTCCGACTACAGCATGTACATCTTTCGAACAATCTGGAAAGAAGTCTTTGCCTCTGAAAATTTGAAAGCAGAAATGGCGCCCTCAACTCTATTGACAGCAAACTCTAAAGCATGTCATCTAACATTAGACAGCGCACAGCGCTGAACACTTCTAAAAATAAGAACAGCCTGAATAACAGGAGGTGGTGAATACGTCCATGGAAAGGTGTTCCCCGTTTTGTATCTTTCAATTCAAAGGCTGTCCAATGATAAGGACACAGGTTACATAGAGATGAATCACTCTGATTAAGTGGGAGTTACTCTATAGTTTTTATGGGGAACATACTGCTACTAGTAGAATTGAAAATTGAATGGAATGGTTTCACTGTATCATTAAGGGGTGGATGACTGTACCAATAACATACAGCTTAATTTAGTATATTATTGAAGTTAAAGCGCCACCATTTGGTGAAAAACTTAGGAGTTGTGTGCGGTTGATATCATGGAATTTGGAAGAAGTGGAACATTAGGGTGATTCACGGTAGGCCAACTTTGGGCCCAACTTGACCCCCAACTTGGCGACCAACTTTTGCAAAGTTGGAAGGACAAAGTTTGGCCAACTTCGCGAAGTTGGGATGCAAATCGTGGTCCCGAGCCCAATTTGCAGCCAACTTTGATCCCAACTTTGTACCCAACTTCGCCTCTCAACTTCCCACATGTCCAAAATAGGTAAAAATCTGTGTTCGGAAAAGATTCGGAGCACAAATCAGCTCAACTTCATGTTTTTT